>JAGHPS010001044.1:0-48213 GCA_020976635.1 Castanea crenata
GCCAACCCAAATCCGACCCAAACGCCGGAAACCCATAAACAAACCCACGCTGGAAACCCATAAACAAACTCACGACCTCCACGCCTCCACCACAAAAGCTGATTGAGCCTCCACGCCGTTGCCTCCATGCCGTTGAAGAAGAGAGAGTAGAAAGAAAGAGAGAGAAAGATAATGGAAATTTGATTTGCAGAGAGAGGAGAGAGAAGATAAACCGAATAAAAAATAGTTTTTTTTTATACCATTGAGCTACCATGCGATTCCACATTTAGAATCGCATTGTAGCTCCATGGTATTTTTTTTTTGCAATTGTTCCAGAACCCAACATTCAATGGAGCTCTCTTTTGGGCCTCAATGGTATATTACTTTGGAATTTGGCATAGAGAAGAGGTTTGGCCCATGCAATGTTGATGCTCTAATGTGCTTTATTTGTTCAAAGAGAGGGAATTTATAAATCATATTGAATCCAACCAGGAGCATGGTTAGTCTGATCCAGATCTCATAACACCCAATCTATAGCTTCACTATACAGTCAACCAATTCACACTTTTGTTTGCAGCGATCAAATGGAGGAAAAAGGATGGAGAAAAGGGGTAAAAGAATAGCCCACAAGTAAGGAAAAAGCATTGTCTCAAATCAATTGAACTCTGTAAAGCCACTCAAATACATTCACTATCCAAAGACTCCTACTTAAACCCAAATGTTGCATAAGTTCATCATACCCCAATAACTCTTCATGTATACCCAGAAGGGCAGACAATTAACAGAACGGTTTATTAATAATTAAAAAAAAAAAAATCAAAATACAACATAAATAGAACAGCTGCTAGTCAAGCATGAAGTACCCCCGGAGAAAAGAAAAAAAGGGGGGGGGGGGGGGGGGGGATTCCAAGTACTACTTCACTTTTTCATGACTTACTGCCATCACTACGCAAAACCTATGAACTCTTAACTCAAATAGCAAAAAGATGTACTCTATGCAAAAAATCAAGGCTCAAGGTAACAACATCAGATGGGTCATAGAAGCTGTGAATCTTAGAAATTAATCTTACTGAAATTATGCAGAGGAATTAACAAGTACTAAAAAGGCATTAAATAAAAACCAAAAAACAAAAGTTTCAACATATCATACTATCAAGATTTTCTCTTTTCTGTGTTTATTTCATTTAATTGTTTCCAGCGACAATTAATGCAAATTAGTCATAAAGAAACAAGCAACAAGAAATAATATATGCTTCTTCTCAATGTTGTAAAACTATATACTCCAAAAAGAATTACCTGTCTACTGCCTAAATCACAGCTGAGGTTCAGCGCTTCGCTTTGCTTTTAGATTTAGAAGGTATCTTTCCATATGCGACAAGCCTTGAAAGCGATAGGTTAACTTCAGCTTGGTGTCGTTTTCTCTTAGCTTTCTTGGATGAATTGCTCATATCACCATTCGATCCCACAGATTTTACTCTCCCAGTTTCCATGGTACCCTTCGGTGAAGTTGATTTTTCTGCTTTATCCTTTGTCCTCTTCTTCTCACCAACCTTCTGGCCATCCACTTGCCCACCTCGGAGAAGTTCTTTTAGTCATTTTTAGTTGGTATCTCTTTTGCTCATTTAACTTCCACTCCTCCCTGTAAGGAACAATCTTTTCCAAAGAAACATACTGATTTAACTCCTCCTCATTCATCAACAACAACTCTGCTGGACTCAATCCAAATCTATTGGGTTTTATTTTCGCATACTTGAACCTCGTCTTTAAGTCTCCAATTGTATCCTCATAATCCAACTTATAATATTCCTCCATCATCGCCTCTCTAGCTTTCTCCAAAAGAGCAATGCTTTTACGCATCAGCTTCCTCTTCCGCTTACCTTCCTCAACTTTCTCTTTCTCCGCCTCCTCCTCCTCTTCTTCTTCTTCTTGGACATTTTCATTAGCATTCTCTGCCTTATTACGCAAATTTGGTATGATTAAATTTTTCCCACTTTCATATTCTCTAGAATTTCTGCCGAATGCCTGTAATGTAAAAAACAAAAAGCATAACTTCTTTTGACTCACTTTTCTATTCTAACTACTTTTTTTTCTTTCCAATGTTCCCCTTATTCCTATCAATGAATCTTACATTTTTCTATTCTTCTGTATGTCTATTTCCCACGTTTTCTTCCTTCACTACCACTACCAGCGAAAGACAACAAAATGGCCATCCAACTCCAACACGGAATGAATCGAAACGTGGTGGAACACATTGAGGCACTAGATTCCGTGAATTGTTTTCTTACATATAATCTTTGTTATATAAATTTTTTTATATATAAAAAAAAAAATATTTTTATTGACATAAATTGTAAGAAATAAAATATTCATCATTCACCGGAGTTTATTCACCAACTCATACATTTCTAAGCCCACACAGCCACACCAAACAGATTCGCATTATGTGGAATTCTTTTTTCTTTTTTTCTTTTTTCATAAGAGGATTATTATTAATAAGAAACCTTATTACATATGTGTCCAAGAAATTTTCCTATTTGATTGTATAGTTGAGTCGATGACTGTTAATAGCTATTACGTTGACACCAAATTTTTTTTTTTCCACGTATTTTGCTTGTACTTACTCTTTTTAGATAAATAAATGATTTTTTTTTCTAAAATAAATAAATGAAATTAGAACATAAATGAAATATAATAAAATAGAACCACTCAATTAATACATTTGGAAATATGAATAAAATAATATTATCATAACGATCACTAACACGAGAGCTTTTTAACCCCATCCATTACTTGTCTATGATAGAATCATAAAATAGCTCATGGTGGAAAAACACCCATCACTAAAGGCTTTTTAGTCATAAAAAAGCTCATGGCAGAAGAATAGTCATATGATTCTTGTGAATAATTCAAATGAATCTGTTAGGTTCTAAGTACTTATGAACTAATGTATTAGAACTCTAATATGTATTGTTGGCAAACCATGATCAAAACAGGTGTCTAGATGTGTTTTAGACTTGGTCAAAGTATGTGATTTATGTAAAGTTGGAATCGAGTTAACTGTAGAAGTTACTGTGCATTTTTGCTTGACTTAATCAATCGAGAATTAGACTCGACCGATCGAAAGTTGTGCAGATTGTTTTTTCTGCAGATTTTCCAACTTAGCCCTAAGCCCATATGACGTGTAGGGTTTTA
The DNA here is from genome assembly GCA_020976635.1 of Castanea crenata. Taxonomy (NCBI): domain Eukaryota; kingdom Viridiplantae; phylum Streptophyta; class Magnoliopsida; order Fagales; family Fagaceae; genus Castanea; species Castanea crenata. The sequence continues at coordinate 3,172 of JAGHPS010001044.1, forward strand.
TGTTTTGTCCTAGGTATAAAAAGCAAACTCTAGTCACGTTTTTGAGGTTGCTCATATTATTGTTTGTGTGAATCTCCTGTGAGATCTAAGAGATGCTTACCTTCACACAAGCTTGGGATTATCAAGAATGAGATAGCTTCAAGAACTTAATGATCATTCAGTTGCTGTTATAAGAGCTTAAAGATACACAAGCGAGAGTGCTTGTATTTGCTGGAGAATCCAAGAAAGAAGGAGTCCGTGGTCTCGGAGCTTGCACGTGGTCATGTCAGTAAGTTCTACTAGTGGGTAGCAATAGGATGTTAGTGGTCCAAGTCGCTACTATACACTTCGATTCTTTCATAGTAGATTCAGGTTTACCTTAAGGATAGCTAGGTTAAATCCTCCCTAGATTTTTTACTGGTTTGATTTTCCTGAGTCATCATATCTTTGTATTTTTATATTCCGCACTTTGCATTGATATGATTATATGATTGTGTTAACCTAGATCTGGAATTTGGACTAAGTAATAACTTAGCTTATTAACTAGGTTAATCCAATTGTATGTTTAAGGGGTCTAAACAAACTCTACAAGTGGTATCAGAACGGGTAGCTCTTCTATTGTAGATATTTTGGTCTTTGAGCTGATCCTTGACCCCTGTTTGTCATGGAACACGGACACTCTCTTGTTATTCCTCCTCATTTTGATGGGAATAATTATGCTTACTAGAAAGTAAGGATGAAAGCTTTCTTAAAATCCATTGATGAGAGAGTCTGGAACTCCGTTAAATATGGATAGGAGAAGCCCACTACTCCTATGAGTGAGTGGCAAACTTCTCAGAAAGAAGCAGCAGCCTTCAATAGCAAAGCTATGAATGCTATCTTTAATGCTGTTTCTATGGAGGAATTTAAGATAATCTCTAATGTTGAGGTTGCTCACACTGCTTGGAATATCCTCTAGACTGTGCATGAAGGCACAAAGGCAGTTAAGATCAATAAGGGCGTCTGATGATGAATCTTTTGATAAATTCTATGCTAAGCTAATTGACATTGTTAATTCTGTTTACAACTTGGGTGAAATTTATGATCAACCTGAAATTGTTAGGAAGATTCTTAGATCTTTGATTGAAGAGTTTAGACCCAAAGTGACTGACATCACTGAAAGCAAGGATGTGGACTCCATTCCTATTGATGAACTTGTAGGATCTCTTCAGTCCTATGAGTTGGACCTACCTTAAACTAGCAAATCCAAATCAATGGCTCTTAAGTCTGTTAATGATGTTAAGGTTGGTGGATTTGATGATGATCTCTCTGCTACAGAGATTGCTTATCTTGCCAAGAATTTCAGAAATTTCCTTAGAAATAGCAACAGAATGGCAAGAGGTAAAAACACTGATGAACCTAAAAATTTTAGGAAGAATGATCCTACTAAGGTTAACAAAATAGATAAACCTAGAGAAAAAGTAGGTCAATCTTCAAATAATTCTATGGGTCCTCAATGTTTTGGATGTTAAGGGTATGGTTATGTGAAATCAGAATGTCCAACTTTTTTGAGGTCTAAGGGCAAGGCTATGGCTGTAACCCTTAGTGATGCTGAAGTTTCTGTTGATGAGGTTGGTTGTGACGAGAATAAAAACTTCATTGCTTTCACTGTTACTATTGTAATCAATGAAAGTGTGACTGTTGAAGAGAACCCTTCTGATGGGGAACTCTCTGAGAATGCAGATCTTCAAGAAGCCTACAATAAACTTTGCAAAGTTGTTGCAAAAGTTGCTGCAAGGGATGCTATGAATGTTGAATTAGGCTTAAAGAAAATTGCATCTCTTGAGCTTGATAAGAAAAATTTGCTTGTGAATTTGTTTGACGCTACTGAACTTATGAATAATGTGAAGACTAAGAACAGGATTTTGCTTGATAAAGTTAAATCTTTGGAACATGAACTATCTGTTGCTAGAGAACAAACAAATAGGTCTGCTAGTTCCAAACTTGATCAGTTGTTGAGTGTTTAAAAGTCTCCTTCTAACAAAACTGGGTTAGGTTTTGTAGAGAGCATTGATGTGTCTGCACCAAATTCCATAATCTTTGTTCCTTCATCTTCTTCTGAACCCCCTGTGCGTGAGGTTGTCAAACCCATAAAAGTTTCTCCTCCCAAGAAGATTATGGTTGATCTGAAAGAACCTAAACCTAAGGAGTCTACCCTTTCTAGGAATAGGACACATGAGAAGTCTACTTGGGTGTGTCATTTTTGTGGAAAGTCTGGGCACATTTGTCCAAACTGTTACAAGTTTCAAGCTGCTAAGAGAGCAAACAAACCAAAAGTACATGTGCCTTAAGCACATGATCCTATGGTACTTATTGATGAGTTGGTAAAGGCTCTAAACCTTTATTCCAATTCCGGAGTTGAAAATCATTCTAATATGAATAAGAACTCCAATGCTCAAGGTGCATCTAAAAGACTTTGGATGCAAAAGGCTCAATCTAAGTGAGTCTTTCTGACATGGTTCTTGTGCTTCATTGCTATACTCTTTGTGACCATTTTTTTTTTGTTCTTTTTTTTTTTTAGGATTTGCATTGTATAACATTCATGCATTTCATTCTAGGATGTCTTTTTGTCATTTTTCATTATAAAAAAAAAGGGAAGCAAAATACGTTTTTGCATTTATTTTCTTGGTTTTTGAAAACAAGGTTGGTCAATTTATTTTCATATAACATGTCCATGTACTCTGTTTAGCTTGGATGAGCTTATTTCTTGTACTTTACTAGTTAAAGCTTTGTAGTGTATATTGAGTGGGAAGATATTTGTAGTTCTTGACTATTTTGTCATGATCTTGAAGTCACAAGTCTTTGACTGTCGAACTTGAACCTTTTGAGAAAGGCATAAATAACCATCTCACTACTGTTCACTAGCCAATCATGAACACCTTAGTGCATATCGTAAGATTTTGTGCTCGAGAAAGCGTAGCATATGCACAAAAGGAACATAAGGTGTAGCCTTAAGTTAATTGCTTATAATTGGTGTGTACATTACTAGACTTAATGCAAAAATCAAATACATAAAATTGGTGTGTACATTATCCCGGCTTTTATTTTATAAGTTTCTGAAAATCTTAAAATCTGTGTGTACATTATGAGGCAAACTTATGAAACTTACATGATTGCAAGCTTATGATCTAGGAGATGTGAGAGTTATATGATGTAACTCTTTAGGTGATAGTCTCTTTTACATTCTTTGTGAAGAATTTTGAAGACTTTGTGGTTGATTTTTACTTACATATAACCTCACATGTTTTCTCAAGCTTTTGCTAGTTGCACACATTACACAAGTTACTCTTTGTTAAACTTTGTACATGTTAGTGTGTGTGTTTTTTTATCTGACCAACCAAGTTTGAAAATGCCTTAAGAATTTTGCAAAATCATTTTGATGCTTGAGAATTCAAGGAAGATGTTTGGAAAATCTATATATTTCGGAAACTGGGTTCGAAACTTGTGTTTTTGAAAAGTATTTCATCTCATACTCATGTATTTTATTCATAAAATTCAATGCTTTGAGGAGTTTCTGCGTAAATATATTTTATTTTTTTTCAAAAATTGAGTTTTCCAGAATTTCGACTAGTCGAACATGTTTTTCGATCGATCGAAATTGCGATTAAATTTTTGATCAGCCACTGTCTATTTTGATCGGTGCTCGATTGATTTTCGATCAATCGAAGTATTTTCGACCGATCGAATCTGTTTTTTGATCGACCGAAAATTGTATAGAGACTTTTTTTAAAAGAGTTTTCTTTTCACTTGTTCATCCACTTTTCAAAAAGTTTTTCAACTTTTCTCTCTCTTTACGAACCGGTCAAGGCTACCATCCAATTTTTTGTTGTTTTCCTCCGTTCTTTTTGCAAGGTTTTCCTCTCCAAAGGCCGGTAAGACCTTTATGCCCTTCCTTTTGCATTTTATTTCATGTTACATCCATAAATTCATGCATTTTAAGGGATATTTTCCGACTAAGACAATTTTGGGATTTTTGATGATTCAAGTCTTATTTTCTGAAATTGATTGATGGGTTTTTGTCCTATAATGCTAGAATCATGATCCATAATGTTTAATTTGATCAATTTGGTGTTTTATGAAGAATTGAAAATTCTAGGGCTTATGTTGTTCCGAATTGGGGATTTTGTTCAATTTAGGTTGAATTGATGAAATTGGCTTGTTGATTTGATGTAATTAATCATTATAAACTATTTTCTACCTTGTGTGATGATTAATTGGTCAATTGAGTAAAATTATACAAGTGGTTTTTGAAAATTTTAGAGCTTTTTTTTTTTTTTTTTTTTTTTAAACTCTATGCTCAAGCCAATTTTGTGATTCTAAACTTAAATTAGAACTTGTTGCCATTGCATTAGAGCATGCATCATGACACTTTTTGTTCATGCATCATATAAATTTATTTTGTTGTCCTAACTTGCAATCTGCCTTTCTGTTGTTTTTTTTTTTTTTTTTTTGTTCTTTCTCTTGTGTCCTGTTTATTACTCTAGCACCATGCCTAGGAAGACTAGAGCCAATAAGTCATCCACCTCTACTTCTGACCCTTCCTTTGAGAGTGATAGGTTCTTGAGTGCAAAGCCCTAAGAGACTTTTGAGAATCTCAACACTAAGAGAAAGATTTGGGTTGAGCGTAGGATTCTGTTAGATGAGATTGATCCTGCCATTAGGGCAAACTTTGAGCGTCGAGGCTGGTTGTCTCTTTTGGATTTTGATGCTCCTCCTCTAGCCATCTTGATTAGAGAGTTCTATTCGAACTTCTCTGTTCACTCCTATGATTCCGGCACTCTTGTGAGGAGTTGGATTCATGGTGATGAGTATACCATTACTCCTTCGGTAGTGGCTAATGCTCTAGGGGTGCCTTTTGTTCAGCATCCTGTTACCCCTATGATGTGTCTCCTCCCCTAGACGACATCATGTCCTACATCACCGGTACTTCTATCTGGTGGGGTTCTGATCCTCGGATCACTTCTGCTGAGCTCACCGAGTCTACCTATCTTATCTTTAGGATAGCGTGTCATTCCCTATGACCTATTTCGCATTTGCACACCATTCCTTTAGAGCGATGTACATTTTTGTATGCTTTGGTTACGGATGCTCCTATTAGTTTTCCTCATCTGTTTCTTCATTCTTTGAACAAAGTGTATAGGAGTTCCTCTACTGCTCATACTCCTTTTTATCCTATTTTCATTCATAGGATTTTTTTGTTTTTAGGTTTGTTCGACTTCCCCGTGTCTGAGCCCGTTCATGTTATTGCTCCCATAGGTGCCACTTTCCTTAGGTAGAAGGCTGCTCAGATGAGAAAGCGCTTTAAACGCCCTCGAGCTGAGTATTCTTATACCATTTCCCCTTCTTCTTCTACAGATGTTCCTTCTGGTAAGGAGTCTGCTGATCTTGTCGGCGATACTGCTGCTAATGTTCCTCCGCCATCGACTTCGGATGACTTTGACATTCGTCGTACGTTGGAGTCTGTCGTGACCGTTCAGGCGGCTCATGGTCAGATTTTGGTGGACATTCTAGACGAGATCCGTGCTTTGCAAGCAGATTTAGCGCTTCTTTGTCGCTCGCCTTCGTCGCCTCCTTTTGATGATGGATTTTGATTTGTTCTTTAGAATTCCGTCACAAAAAGGGGGAGTAGATTAAGATTGCACATCTTAGGGGGAGTTTTTTTTTTTTTTTTTTTTTTGTTTTTGGAGAGCTTGAGAGCTTGTGGAGATTAGATTGTATCTAGGTGCTTCACTGTGTATTTTTTTTTTTTTTTTAGCTCTTAATGTATTCATGATAGGGGAGTTATATTGTTTCTTGTTTCACTGCTTATAGACTTATGATTATGAGTTATTCATTGATATCATTGCTATTTTGTCTATATTTTGTGTTTTTGTGAAATCAAGAATGTTATGTTTATTTACTTGTATTTTTCACACACACGTTTATGCGTTTTGTTTAGTGTTTCAGGAAATATATAGGTTGATTCAATTAAGCTACTGTCTACACTTGCAACTGATGGATAGTAGTTAGGATTGGATTTGTTTTAATGGGCATATTTTTGTAAAGGGCTTTTCTTTGTAAACTTTGAGCTTTTAGTTGTGTTTTGTCATGGATTGCCAAAGGAGGAGTTTGTTAGGTTCTAAGTACTTAGGAACTAATGTATTAGAACTCTAATATGTATTGTTGGCAAACCATGATCAAAACATGTGTCTAGATGTGTTTTAGACTTGCTCAAAGTATGTGATTTATGTAAAGTTGGAATCGAGTTAACTGCAGAAGTTACTGTGCATTTCTGCCTAACTCGATCGATCAAGAATTAGACTCGACCGATTGAAAGTCATGCAGATTGTTTTTTGCAGATTTTCCAACTCAACCCTAAGCCCATATGACGTGTAGAGTTTTATGTTTTGTCCTAGGTATAAAAGGCAAACCCTAGTCACGTTTTTAAGGTTGCTCATATTGTTATTTGTGTGAATCTCCTGTGAGATCTGAGAGGTGCTTACCTTCTTACAAGCTTGGGATTATCAAGAAGGAGATAGCTTTAAGAACTTGATGATCATTCAGCTGCTGCTATAAGAGTTTAAAGATACAAAAGTGGGAGTGCTTGTACTTGCTGGAGAATCCAAGAAAGAAGGAGCCCGTGGTCTCGAAGCTTGCACGTGGTCGTGTCAGTAAGTTCCACTAGTGGGTAGCAATAGGATGTTAGTGGTCTAAGTCGCTATTGTACACTTTAATTCTTTCATAGTGGATTCAGGTTTACCTTGAGGATAATTAGGTTAAATTCTCCCTAGGTTTTTTACCAGTTTGGTTTTCCTGGGTCATCATATCTTTGTGTTTTTATATTCCGCACTTTGCATTGATATGATTATATGATTGTATTAACCTAGATCTGGAATTTGGACTAAGTAATAACTTGGCTTGTTAACTAGGTTAATCCAATTGTGTGTTTAAGGGGTCTAAACAAACTCTACAGAATCTTTCAAAAACATGAATCAAAAACTTCATTTCTTTAGAAAACACAGCTTCCCCACAACTTACCAACACTTTACTTGCATCGCACTCCTCAAAATTTTAAATACTTTCAGAGTTCAAATTTGTTGGAAAGTATTACATATTCTTATTATCTCAGTTTGAGACTTTGAATTACATAAAACAGAAAAGTTGTTCGGAAAGTCGATAGTATATGTGATTTGAAACTCATTAAAAGTTTATACACTTAAATTAGCTTGTTCAGTAGTAATGAAGCAATCTTAAATTCTAATTCCTTTATGTGACATAGTTTTATATTTTTCAATCATTAATTTTTTTCATTTAGCCTCTCTCATGTAGGCTAAAATATTCCAAAATATATACTACAATAAGTCTAGCTTGGGTATGGTGATAAAAAAGTAAACACCATATATAGGCCACTAAAAAAGGGTTTTACGAAATTTCCATGTGACCAAGATCAAACGGCAACATGTGTAAGAAAAGAATCTGGCAACCCATAGGGTTCCACTAAGGGACAGAACATACCGATTTAGCAAAAGCCAATGTTAGACTCTTAGAGCATCAGCATTCATTTCTTCTAATTCTATCCTATTTTACCATAAAAAAACTACTTTATTATTTATACCATACCATTTTTCAACATACCCAACATCAAAACTTTTATTCTTCTACTCTACTCTTTAAAATAATATATCTACCCAATAAATTAATATATTTCATTCTCTCCCATCTCTCTCCTCTCTCTGATTCTTAACTCTCTTCCTCTGTCTCTCTTCCACTGAAACCACGAGGACCTCCACCTCCACTTGCTTCACTGCCCATCACCCACCACCGCCAAAACAAAACCCACAAATAACCAACAAAAACCCAGCAAAATCTCACACCGATCTCCAACAATAACCAACAAAATCTCACACCGCCAAAACAAAAACCCACAAATAACCAACAATAACCCACACCGATCTCCATGACGAACAAAAACCCAGCAAAAACACCGATCTCCACATCCCATAATCTCCATGCCCAACGGCGATCTCCACATCCCACACCCAACGCCGATCTCTACGCCCAAAGCCGATCACCACGCCCATCGCCGATCACCACGCCCAACGCCGATCACCACGCCCAACGCCGATCACCACTGTCAACCCAATTGCCACAACTCCAGCAATCTCCAAAACCCACGCCGATCCGAACCCATGCAACCCACGACAAACCCAAACAAAACTCACGGCAAACCCACAACCCAACGTCGATCTCCACACCACACCCAAATACCGATCTCCGCGCCAAACCCCAAACGCCGATCTCCACGCCGCCACACTGATCTACAACGAGAGAGAGAAGAGAAATAATGAGTGGATGTGGCTTGCCATGGCCGGTGACAGTGGGTCAGGCCATGGTGTGGTGGCTGGGTTGAAACTGAAGAGAGGAGAGCAGAATGAGAGAGAGAGAACGAAGATAGAGAAATGAACGGAAAAATGAGGATGAGAGGAGAGAGGAGAGAGGAGAGAGACAATTAAATACTAATTTTAAAAAATACAATTGAACTACAGTAGCATCTTATTAATAAGATGCTACTGTAGCTCAATTGTAAATTTTTTTACAATTATGATAGTTTACCATTTTTATTGCTGGGTGTTTTTGACTCTAATGGCAAAATATCCCTTACATTTCCCATTTACCATTTTCAATGCTGATGCTCTTACGGTCTCACCACACACAAACAGGGGGGCGGCACGTTATCCTTTTGGGGGGCGGGGGGGAGACACAAACCTCTACTTCTTTTTCATCTTTTTGACTTTTCCTTTCCTCCTTTAAAAGCCATATTCCATTTGTTTTTTCCCCTTGAGTGAGACTATATCCCATAGCTATTGAAAGATGCTCTACTGGTGTGAAAATTATCATTAGAGAGTAGAGAGATTATGAGGGTACATTATTAGATTATTAGTAGGAATAAAATTGATTTTGAATTTCGTTGAGAGAAATGAAATTGATTTTAAATTTATTTTTTACCATGGTAGTCTAATTTGGCTAAATTTAACTGATATTTATTTTATGATTACTTATATAGTGATTTTGTTATATTTAATTTTTATGAATATTATTTCTTGTAAATGTAGTCTAATTTTGGTTAGATTTAATGTTTTTTCTAAAACTAATACAAGAAGACATGTATGTATGTATATATGTTATACTTTGTATTTTTCTTGAATTGCAAATCAATATGATAGTATTATCCCCAACCAAAAATTTATGGTTACGCCCCTACACACAACACTTCAAACTTTCCAAGCTCCTTGTCTTATTAATTTGGAAGTAATTTTAGGCTACTACTATAAATGTTAGACCATTTTGTAGTAGTACTCTGGTTATGTAATATATTATAAGTCTGTTTAAAAAACTTTCTATACTACTTTCATGGTCCTGTGTGTTCTAATGAGTATTAATTACTGTTTCCTAAAAAGAAAAAAAAAAAAAAATTGAAAGATTCAGTAACAGTTCAGGTGGTCCAAGTGTCCAACTGTGCAAGTGCAAGTGCAACATTCATGAATTTGGGCTCCATATTTATCCTAGCTACTTAGCCGTACGTGATCTATAACTACGATTTTTTTTTTTTATCATGATTTTTTTTCTTTTCCTTTTTTTTTTTTTTTTTTTTTTATTCCTCATGATTTCTTTTATGTGTTTCTCCGTTCTCGTTGAATTTATGTTTGATACTTTGTAAAAAGGGAATTGTACCCTTTACACTTTACAGTTAGTATTTCATGCATGCAGTGCATGTAATACCATATATACCTCCTACCTAAATTTCTGTGCAAAACTTTAGACAATTTGTTCCTTACAAGATTGGAAGGATTTAAATAACTAAAACTTAGAAAGCATAGGAAATAGAGGGGTAACCGGTAAACTATAGTACATAATAAATAATTTAATTAGTGATTATAAGGAATAATAGTTGTAGGGATGGCAGGCCCAGAGGGGTATATTGGGTCATGGGCCCTGTCCGAGGGCGTTCAATAGTCTGAGGATAGGTAGACGTAAGTGTGGGAGTGCAAGATAGTGGATGGGCAAAGGGGTCTAGTCTTAAGGTTCCAAGAAGTATGTTCGAGGACAAATTTCACCTCGGCGTAACAGGGCAGAGGTCAAAAGGGTTGGCCTGTCATCAGGGGTAACATTCTGGGAAATTCTACTAGTAGGTATAAGCATTAGGAAGAAATAAAGTAAGAGGAAAGTGAGAAATGTCTAAGGAAAAGCTGCTATCACCGCATTAAATGCTCTGTAGCTAACTCTCTGACCGCATTTATGTGGAGGTGAAACATGAACAGTGAGATTCAGCCTTACAGCTATCTCTAAGGACTTCATGAAGGTGCTGATGGGACAAGGAAAGAAGTCAGCCATCTGATCTACATGTGAAGGGCTGAGATGGAGCAAAGGAGAGTAATATAAAGAAGAAAAACCCCATTACAAAGGGGGCATCTAATAATTGAGAGAGAAAAAACACTGTAGCACGAAGAACTGTAATTGTAACCAAGTCTAAGAGAAATATAGATATCCAAGAATTACTTCCTCGAACATTACAGAGGAAGAATTTCTTAACACAAACTTGTTTTTTCATTGGTCTATTGTGAGCGTTGTACGATTCATTAAAGCCTATTTTTTAGCCTACTCTCTACAAATTCATTGTATTGGACTTTTTAGACCTGAATCCATCTATCTTTTGGGCTCAAGATACAAAACCCGCCCTTACAATAGTTATTATCAAACTATATGTAATAATAGGGCTAATGACACTTTTCACCCTAAACCATCACTTCAATTACACTTAATCTCCTAAACTATCAAAATGCACAATTGAACTTCCAAAATTATAAATTTCTTTCAATGTCTCCATTGTTGTCTGTTTTGTTGTGAACTCTAATGGAATTTTGTATTAAAAGGCCTATTTACCTTTCTTTACAAAATAGACAGTTTAAGCCAAATTGGTATTTTAATGATAAATTTCATTAGAGTTGACAACAAAATATACAACAAGGGGTTAAGTGTAATGCATTTTTTAAATTATAGGGTCAATCGTGCGTTTCGATAGTTTAGGGAATGAAATTAGTGTAATTGGGGTGATAGTTTAGGGTAGAAAAAAATGTAATTTTATGTTGATTTTTTTTCTTACTTTTGAAACATTAAAAAAATAACTTTAATGACATGGTAATTTAGATTATGACCTCGTCAATGACAATCCTAGGCCTAGGCCGCTTAGACTATAACCTAGGACTACCTGCCAGAGAAAGACACCCAATTGTTGTTTGGGGGGGGGGGGGGGGGGGGCGGCTTATGTTAATTTATTATTATTGTTGTTTTTTTTAAAGTGAGTTTTACATTTTTTTTTCCCTCGACTTCTAAGAGGGACAAAAGGCTGATATTAGAAATATCATAAACTTTACTATATAGGTCTTACAAATAACTGTTTTAGGCCTTAAATTGTATTGAGTTGACCCTAGACTTCTTTTATAACCAAGTGGTTATAATTTAAATAATATTGACTTATAAGTTATATATAAGTTACCAAAATTATACAAAAGTAATATAAATAGTTTTAAATTGCAAATATCGTAAAATCTTTATATTTTTCAAATAAGTCAGTTTATTTGTTTAAAAATTGGCTTATTCATTCTAAGAGGAGATCACATTACCTCTTAACAAGTTCCCTGACAAGGAGATTGTGTCTATGTATCTGTTTGGTCATTCATATACACGTTGGGATCACTTATCGCATCTAGTCGAGGATGCTTTAAATCATAAAAACAAAGGTTGTGTATTCATTAAAAAAAATTGCTATATTTGAATTCAATTCTTAGCTAAATTGGACTATGGCTATTCCATTTTTGCTTCTAAATTAAAGAATGCCTAAGTTTTAGACCTGCTGAATGTAAGACACAGAAGCTTTGTTCATGAAATCAATGAAACCTGAGAGATTGGTGAGAGAAAATTAATGGCCTTACTTTTTACAGTATAACAACTTTTGGGTTTTCCAAAATTCCTTTAGAAGGAAGGAAGAAATTGCTTGAAACAGTAGATATATCCTAGCAAAACCTGTGCCTTGGGTATTGCAATATTAATTTATGAAAAATTTGACAGTTTCTTTTTTTAGTGGAACACGGCAGATGGACTAAAAATGCGTTAAACGATAGAGCATACCAACCGTTTCTACTTTCTAGTGTCTCAATGTATTCCATTACGTTTTGATTCATTCCGTGTTGGAAGGGCCATTATGTTGTCTTTCGTTGTTAGCGGTAGTGGCAGTGGAGGAAGAAAAAGTGGGAGATAGACGTACAGGAGTATAGAAATTTCATGGGGATTAGGGAACGTTGGAAAAAAAAAAAAAAAAAAAAAGGTGAGCCAAAAGTAGTAAGAATAGAAAAGTGAGCCAAAAGAAGATATGCTTGTTGTTTTTTTAATTGTAGGCATTCGGGAGAAATTCTAGAGAATATGAAAGTGGGAAAAATTTAATCATGTCAAACTTGTGGGCACCCAATATTAAATTTAGGCATTCATCATTACTATTCGTCCAAAACTCATTGGCACTGACTTTCTCCAGTCTAGCCTTATGATAACATCATCATTATTTTTCAAAGCTTTAAGCTTCTTTCAAGCTACCCTGAGAAAAATTTTGGTGACACACCATTAGCCAAACATTGGTCATAACTTTTGCGAGTTATGACATGTAGCGATTTATAGTTAAAGTTGTGGTTAGTGGTGAGTTGTGGCATGTGGCGAGTCATATAATTTTTTTTAATTATAAGCTCCGTTTGGATAGTTTATCTCTTGTCTATGTTTTGTATTTTTTTTTTTACCAGCACATGGTGTACTGTTTATGGAACATGAACAATGCACCAAGTCATAAAAACAGTAACCAGAAACAGTAATTTTTTTCAAATCCAAAATGCAACTATGATATTTTTGGAGGATCCATTCGTACACAACTACAACATAAATGATCCCCTCCAAAAAAAACTTATAACATAAATGATAAAAAAAAAACATTTTAGGGTCTGTTGGTTGTGTAGTAAAAACCATTATTCTTCCAAATTCAAAATAAACGTAAATGAAAATTTGAATCAACCATGGAAATTAGATTCCTCTCTCCGTTCTTATCTTTAACCATGGAAACTAGGATCCTGGTGGTGCAGGCATATGAGTACGTGGGCTTGGCATTGAAGGAGGAACCGAACCACGACCTTGTGGAAGAACTGACCCCATCTTTGTTGAGTTCATCACAGCCGAAGGCGTAGCCCTAATAGATGCAACAGATTAATTTGCAGTTAAAAATGAGCACAGCCAAAACCACCGCCACCTTTTCTAGGATTTTGTACGACACATTGTCATTTTCTGATCCTTTCTAGAATTTAAAAGATAAAAGTAGATTTACCTGGTGTTAGGGGTGGGGCAGAAGGTGATGGTGTAATCAGGCGAGAAACCACAAGTGAAGGTACTGGTCTTGTCGTCGTAAGCATAACTGTACGCGCGTGGGCAAGCGGTCTTAAAGATCTGAGAGTACGTTGAAGGCTTACAAGTGTCTGATGTGCCATACGCGCCTCTACAACAGTACTGATCTAGGTCTAATGCAGCGCACGCGCTTTTACACGCGACGCTCGCACCTCCGTCGGCGGTCCTCGTAACCTTAAGCTCCGAAGGGCAAGACTCGTTAAGGTCGCTCACGCATCCGATGCTTGTACAATTCTGACCTTTCCCACCCTGAGGTACCACTAGCATAGGGAGGTTGTACCCATCGACCAAGCTAACATCGAAGAAATCTAGACCGCCATAACCATCGAGCTTGAACTCAGCTAGAGTTGCCGGTGGCAGAGCGTTGTTTCCTGCACACTCAACTTTGCCAGAGCTGCAATCTGCTGTGACGCAGGAGAATTTGCCTGTGGAGTCTTGGGAACAATGGGTTCGGCCCCAGAATCGACCGCCCCATGAGGCTGGTGCAGTGATGGTTTTGGACTCATCCTTCTGCAGAGCGAAGCCTGTGATTGAAAGTGAAGCTACTCCTGCGCTGGATTGAATGCCTGGCCATACCGTATAATCGCACTTGTTTAATATGGTAAAAATCGTTGAAATCACTCCTGTAATTGAAAAGAAAAGAAAAGAAAACATAACTTTGTTAGAATTTGGCATGTTTTAATGTTAGAATGCTACTATGGTCAATGGTCGTGTCTGGTGGAATATCGCCCCTACCCATTTTTGTTTATAATAAGAAGCGATGTTATGCAATTGTTGCTAATTTGTTATTAGTTTCTAAGTTATTTACCTGGTGTAGATAGAAAAAGGGTTAATAGGGACATCAATAATGTTGTTAATTGAGCCATTAAAACTCAATGACTATAACAAGAAGAGAGAAAGAAGGAAGAGAAATTTAAGAGAAGCAAAAAGAATGAGAAGAAGATAGAAGTTGCATAGGCAAAAAGAATGAGATTCTGTAAGAGCTGTGATGAGCGGATTGGGGTATTTATAAAAGGGTTCGGTTATGGCACATGTTAAGCTATTTATGTCTGGTAAAATTTTCTCAAAAATTAAAAAGTTGTCAATACTTTTTCAATTATTGAGAATTTTTCTAAAAAAATAATTAATTATTGTGTGTCTGGCACACATTAACAAAATCCTTTATAAAAAAAGACTAGATTCCCTTTGTATAATTTTCATTTCAAACTTCTTGAACATTCATGACCTGTTGCCCTTTTCTTTTTTCTTGAATTTGACCCTCTTGCTATGTAAACAACGTTTACCAGCCATTAATAAAACATAGAAATAGAACCAATATTCAATTATAGAGAAGTATTTAGGATCTACAATATTTTTACAACAAAATTATATGTAATAAATTGTTATTACTAGTTTGAATTTAAATCTACCACTTAAATTACTTTTTTTCTCACATGCAATAATTAATAATAACTTGCTACTTAAAATTTGTTATGAAAATATTGTAGATATAAGATCTGTTGGGTATTATGTGCAGTGAAATAATTTTTCATCACACCCTTAGGTTTTTTTTTTTTTTTTTATTGAAAAATGTAGTAATCTCAAACTATAATAAATACTCTAAATTAATCCTTACTCAAAAAATAGAAGAGCCTCTGAGCACGCGCTTGCTTAGAGGCTAATATATATAATTATTTTAATGTTTTCAAAATTTAATTTACAAAAATAAGTTTGTATTTTTCTGATAATTTGTGGACATGCATGCGGGGAATACTAATGACTAGTTAATTACGTAATAGTGACGATTACATACCCAAGTATTTAGTACCTTTACAGCTGCACTATGACTAGGGCAAAACTTTTTGTTTGTTCGTTGTTTGTTTGATCGAGGATGAACCGTGTAGAGCATATTCTTAATTCTCTAGAAGCCTCTTATCACATCTTCCAAAACTTTTAAATCTTTATTTTCCTTTTCATCACTAAAAAAGTCTCTCATCACCACTACTCAAATAACCTTCATTTACATATAATTTGGCAATGGATTGCCGACAAATGGATTGGTGAGATAATAGATGAGTTTATGTATTAAATAAAAATAACGTATACAAACTTAGTATGCAAGCTAAGAATATAGAGAAAATTTGATTAATTGGTGAGATATTCAAAATATTAATTAAATAATAAAATATTACTTAAAATTATATCATGGTAACATATCATTATTTTATTAAATAACGTTGAAAATGTGAGGAGAAAAACAAGAAAAAGAAAAAAGAAAAAAAGAAATGAAACGTGCGTGGATGAAAATGAAATGAAAGAAAGAAAAATAATATAAAAAATAAAAAATCTTAAATGAAAAATACCACTACAATATTTTTATAATAAATTTTAAGTAATAGATTGTTATTAGTTTATATTGGAAGGTAAAAAAATAATTTCAATGATAGGTTCAAATTAGAACTACTAATAACTTTTCACATAAATTTTATTGTGAAAGTATTACGTAAAATATTGTGAACATAACACTTCTCATTGAAAAATATAGTTGTTAAAAAAAGAATAAACTACAAATAAAAAAATAATATTTAAATAAAATAAATAATCTATCAAAAAATACATTTAAAAATATAGATAGATAATAACTAAATATCCCTCTTCATTTTCTTTTCTCGTGCAAAAATACGAAGAATTTGTTAGAGATACTCTCATATAGTCGCGGGAAAGGTACTGTTCAAGTGCTTGGGAATTGGGATCGTATCTTTTGGAAGTCCGCCTATTTTCTATGTGGTGGACCCATTGTTACCGCCAGTCAAATAGGCGTGCTCAAATGCTCGCGGAAAAGGCTACTGTTCAGGAGCTTGAGATCTTATCTTTTGAAAGTCCGCCTATATTCTTAGTGGTGGACCCATGGTGATCGGCGGGGAATGTGATGGTTTTTTTTTTATAATCATTTTTAGATGAAGACATGACTAATAAGGATAGTTCCCCAGACAATTTTACAGGACAGGGTCCACTGATGCATGCACTAGACGCAAAGCTCAGACAAACAAAATTTGGGTGCTTCCTCTGCATGTGGGAAGAGGACAACGGTCGGTGCACACTTTCACTTCAAAAAAAACTAAAATTATGAAATAAAAAAGGTCTAAGGTCGATTTATTATTATTTTTTTGATGAGCCAATTTACTTGATTTATTAACATCTTAGATTTTGTTTATATATTATCTTTAAAATAAGATTGAATACGTTGTATATTAATGAGTAACTGACTACTTGAAAGATGTATGAGTTTTATAAGTTTAAATTGAGAATTTATATATTTGGTATATGTAGTATAGATTTTTAGCTTTACATTTAAATTAAGCATTTATTTGTTATATGTAGTATAGATTTTTAGTTTCAGTCATGTGCTATGAGACAATTTTTACTTTAATGAAACTTTTGACTCCTTAAACATTTAAATTTCTATTTCTAAAAAATAACTTCATTTACCACACATAATACTAACAAACTTGTGGAAGACACTAGATGCCTAACTTATATAACAACTATTTGACTAAAAAATAACAAAACAATACATCAATCAATAATCATTTTAGAAAACTACCATTCCAATTAATTTCTCAAAAAAAAAAAAATCAATTATCTTTTCAATTGACATGTCAATTAATATTGCAGTCTTTCCTATCCCGAAGCTTAACAAATTACATACTAGAAAATAAGAAAAGGTAGAAATTAATTGAAGATAAAATATTTTACTCAAGAAGATTATGAGTATAGTAAGCATATTGAACACATAAACCGAAAAGTTCATTCTGTTTGGACTTGATTGACAAAACCTAAAATTTCTTAGAAAATATCTTATTACTGATATCCATTTTAGAATTGACAATAAAGTTTCTTTAGCTAGATGCCTTAAATATAATTGCAATAGAACCACTAAAGATTTTCCATGCATATTTCACAAAAGAGTGAATTTGAATAGAGTTTTTATATGAATTGTATAATCTACTTGTAATCTTATTATTTTTTATTGGATATTGGTGGAGACAGTTTTCTTCGAAAACATGTTTTGCTCCATCCTCAAGAAACTACAAAAAAAAACAGCCCTATGTAGCTTCCAATCCACCACAAAAAAGGATGTGTGTTTCCAATGCATGTTTTGTTGAATGAAAAATGGCTTCATTTATAGTCAATTTGAATTGTGTTGTTCTATCTTCCAATATGAGTGTGGGAAAGGTTTTGAAAACGATTTGTCAATGCTGCATATCATATGTTCTAGAAAAGGATAATATATATTTTGCCATTTTGGTACACATGTCAATATGACACTGAGCAGCACGAGTGATGTGGGAAAATTAAACTTAAATAGCCTTTTATTTCTCTTTAAATTTGGCCTAATTCGTTTCTGATACAGTTTTACAAAATAACAAGCATGATATTGATGATTGTGTCACTAAAATGGAGTTTTTATTTTTTATTTTTTAACACAATAGTTGGGTAACTTGAGAAGATATTACGATAGTTGTGTCACATGATGAGATATTCACAAGTTGTGTCACCACTCACCAGAATGGCACCTTCTTTTTATTTAAAATATATATAATTAGGTATTAATATAATAAGGAGAGTTAAGAAGTGATAATATAATTGTAGAAAAATCTAATTATGTATTTGACTTCATGACAACCAAAGGCCTTGTACCTTCAACAAATTATTCACCCTCTATGAGATTATACAGTGATAAATGGTGGGGACAATGAATGTAGCATCAAGAAAAAAAAAAGTTAAAAAAGATGCCACAAAATTAAGGTGATATATATGGATGAAAGCCAAGGCAAAATATCAAAGGTTGGTAGCTAGGTGTCTTGGACAGCTTGCCAATCCCTCTTTAATAAAGTAATAACATGTTATACACTTAGTTTAACTTCAACCAATGATGCATTACTTAAAAAAAATTTATATTCAGTAGATCACATGTTTTCTATGTCCTTAAAAGGTATGTTAGATCACATATAATAATTTTTTATATTCAGTAGATCACATGATTCAAATTATAAATTTTTTTTAAAGAAGAGGTTGAATATATATATATATATATATATATATATATATATATATATATATATATATATTAAAAGCCAAAACTCAAAGAAAATCAAATTAGAATCCAATAATTCATGACTTGCCACAAAAATTAAAAAAATTATATGGATATACATGACACAAAATTGGACTTTAATTGAAATTCAATTTAAAATCTAATTGAATTTGGACTTTCTGATTTTTACTCAAATACCATACAATGGGGTTGATGTTTGTGTATAGGAAAAGCCAGAAAGAGGTTCTTGGATTCATCTTGCTAATACTAAATTACTTGTGCAATATTACCAATAGTATGACAATTGAAAACAAACAATTTAACACTCCGTTTGTTTTATTATAAAATCTTTTGTGAAATTTTTTTTTAGTATTTTCTTAAAATAATTAATATGTGTTTTTCTTAAAATTAAAACTTTTTAATAGTTTGTCTCCTATAAAATATGAATGCCCCCCCCCCCCCCCCCCCCCCCCTCCCAAAAAAAACTCTTTTATGATCCTTTTAAACTTCTTTTTATTAAAAAAACTTATAGAATGATATCTCATAAAACATAATGAGATTACAAATAAATTATACAAAATTATATAAAAGTCACAAACAATCAAATTCATTATTTTTGTGAAAACAATACATGATTATTAGTTTTCAAGTATTTTGTTCTTTAATTTATTACTATAAGTTTTCTTATTTTTTTAGATATTTGGGATAAGGAAGAGTGCAAAGTTACATGAGATGTCAACTGAAAAGAAATTTGAGTTTTTTGATAAATTGATTGGAATGATAATTTCCTAAAATAACAAAAATCTTCCTTTTTTTTTTCAAGAACAGATTTTTTATTTTCACATTTTCTTTTCCCAACATCAAATCTTTTTTTATCCTTATCTTATAGTACTGCCCTTTTTTGCAATAATCTAAATTTTAACATAGTGGGCATTTTAGGGGCATTTCAATTCTTTGAGTTTTTATAATAATATTGTAATATTTCAACTTGATATATCCTATTGTACACCCATACTTCACCTGTATTTAGTACCCAATTTTTCTTTACCATACGATTTTTTTTTCTTTACCATACATTTCAAAAAAGGTAATTTACCATTAAATTTGCTTTGATACTTTGCTGGCCGATGCTACTAAAAAGAGAAATCCTTTCTAACAGGAGAAAACTTTTATGGAGAAATTTGTTTCAAAGTTGTGCACAAGAAATATATTTCGAAGAGAGGTAAAGAGTGGGAAAGAAGAGCGTACGAAGATAAAGATATATGAAAGAAGTGATGTTTAATTTATAACTACTATCAATGTTGTGTCTATAGTTTAGTATAGGCAATTGGGTTTTGAAGGGGGGGGGGGGGGGGGGTATATAAGGAAAAAAAAGTCAAAATATTTTGTAACTACTATCCAAGAGACAGAACATTGTGTCTCTAATTTACTGTAAATAATTGAACACAACGGTTCTAAAAAGTGAAAATGTCACAAAAACTTCCACCAAACGAAAATACACAACTGTTTGGTATTTTTAAATACACACATGGTATTAATTTATGTAACCATGTGGCGAATTAAGGAGTAGTTAATAAAAAGTCAAACGTTTCACTTTTATATTATAGGATTATGTTAATAAGTGTCCTTAGGGTAATTGTTAATAAACCATATTTGGAAAGTTTTGACATTATTTTCATGAAAAATATAAAAAACTGTTAACAAAATTAATTACTTTATCATTTTTCCACAAAATATTTCTAAAAATTGTTCCTAAACTAATACCTTGAGGACATTTTTTAACAATTCCCTATATTATATTTAGATATAGATAATAAAAAAGATGTTAACAATATTCTCATATGAAAATGATGTTGTAATAGTTTTAATTTGACAATATTTTTTATTATTGTACAATCTTCAACATAAATTATGCTACAAGTTGGTACTTTAGATAATGTTAAATTATATAATTCCTAATGATTATTCAGTTGGTATCACGTCCCCTTGATTTGAGTGCTAAAGTATTTTTTGTGTGCAATGTAAAACTCATGATTTTACTACACTACAAAAGATTTATGTGGATTCATGGTTTTACTTTCCTCCCCTTTTTGCTGGATGATTAAGCCCACACACATATAAAGTGACTAAATTTTTTAACAGGAAAATTTTGTTCCTGTGCTGAGCAATATATTGCTTTTTAGAGTGACATTAAGTTCTCAACGAACTCCACCAAAAAAAAAGTTGAAACAAAAATTCAAGGTGGTGCTCAATGAGAGAAGAAATGATTATGAGTTTATGACCACATGGTGAAAAGAGAAACACCATGTTGACCTAAGTCTTCTACGTAAAAATGGCAGTAAAATAGAGTAAGAGGGAAAAAGTCAAAGCACATTTTTAACTACCAAAAGATAATTTATTTTATACAAATTTTTTTGCATTATTTCAATACTAGCAAACAAAATATACTTAAGCTAATACAGTAGTAATACGTATAGTTGCCTAATAAAAATACAAATGTTTAGCCTATCAAATTTGTCGCACTTCATATATATGGTCTCTATTTCTATATCCAACCGTCCCCAGAATCTATCTCTGAGTTGGTTTTTCAACGATAAGTGTACCCCTTCTCTTCTTCTTTTTTTTTTTTTTTTTTGGCTAACCATGATTGTTTATTAAAGAAAAGAACGAAGATAACATATACTTCTACTGATGTGACAGGTTCATCTTTTTAGAACAGATTAATGAATTGACTAAATATATCGAAAGTTTATACAAAGCAACTGTTATAATATCTTAAGGACAACGCTTATTAGTACATTGTGAGCTCCACAGCATAATAATGAGGACCCTAATTGACCTTGAAAAATGATTTGCAGAGCTACTCATTCTGATTATGTTCCACTCAAGTTTACAAACTGTACGTGAGCATGCTTAAACTATCAATGATAGTGCTCATTAAAGAAGAAAAAGGACCCCACATATATATCAAATGGGTACGGTTTATCTCAATGTTGACCTTTGTCGTGTTTTCTTCTCCGGTGAGAGTTTAGTACGTCTTGTGATGTCTCAGGGCTTTGGAGTTTGTTGAGTTGAGCATTTGTGTATATCTTCAATTATGTGGCTCAATTAAATAGTTTGATATTTGCCAAAAACTCTGAATGCGTGGTTCGCAATGCGAGCACTAGAAGCATGCTTCTTTGATATTAATCTAGGCACCTACAGTAGATCACATTAGCAATCCACGTGATGCAATGGACAGAAAAGAAACAAAAATCACAGGAAAAGTAATACCTAAAATAAATAAATAAAAACAACCACCACCGCCACCATGAAAAGTGAAGAGCAGAACAAAAGACATCATGGGTGGGATAACATGAGAGGGTATTGAAATGCAAACTCATTAGAGTATTTGATTAAGATAATATGATAAAAGTCAATTAAAATTTCCATTTTCTATTCCTTATCTTTTCCTACCAACCAAACACAGGGAAAATACAATCTATGTATAATAAACAAAGCATATTTGAAAAAACCCAACAAAACAAAAAGCCATATGTGCAACATTATAAAAATATATACTGTATATATCAAAAACCTCAAACCTGATGAACAATCGGAGCCCTACCATAGGCAACAGCGACCCTGACCCGAGTCTGATACGCAAACTTCTTCGCCTCCTCATATATCTACCACACAAAAATACACATTAAAAAAAAACACACAAAACCCAATTTCTATCTAGAGTAAGGCTATCTTTAGAGTTATGTTGTGCTGACCCAATTTCTCCTTCTTATGTCATCTTTGCCATCATTCCCCACATTAATTAATGAACCCCACTTTGTGAATGGCTTGTATTTATAAATTTCTTGCAGCATGTGAAGGAACTATATCAAAATTTTCATTTGGTTCTTTCATTTTTGTTGTTTTGTATCTTTATGCCTTACTGCAGGGACCTCTTGTTGGTTTGTATAGTGTTGTTGGGATTTAATTTCACTTTTCTATTTAAATTTTGCTTCACGTTTTGTTGTAGTTTGCAAAAATTTATTATATTGTTAGATAGTCAGATAGGCGCATTGGATCAAGTCCAAGTATTTTTATTGATACATCTTCTGTATGTTACTTGTGTTTGTCAAATTTTTGTCAAAGAAAAGGCTCAAAGATTCTTGAAAGGTTGTTCAATGGAATTTACAGCAATCCTTGCTAACCAAAACTGAAAGAAAATTCAATTACATTTTAAATTAGTTAATTAGAGTTTAATTTTACGGCATGTGTCTCATTTAAATTTTTAAATTTTTGTTCCAAGTAAGGTAATTTAATATAGAAAATGAGAAGTCTAATATAAATTAATTATCAAAAACCTAATCATATATCTAATTCTATATAAAATTAGAAGCATAGAGAGTTCAAATGATTTTACTTTTATGAGCCAATTTATTATGTAACTAAAAATAATTCAAATCTGTACTTTATTTATGTAATACTATTAATATGTACAGTCTGTTACTAAGTATTATATATGCTGTGTGTATGTGTTAATTACGATTGTTTATAATTGTTATGCACAGGATTATAAACTAGTTTATCATTTAATCTGCAAATCTTACTAAAACTCACTGTTGCTATATTATTTATCATCATATTTATTGGTTTTTTTTCATGCCCTCATGATTTCTAGAGCTTCTCCTAGAACCCAACCTATCTTAATTAACTGCAATTGGTTTAAGGGGATAATTATTGAATATTCTGGGACTAAAATAAATGCGTACCCCCCTCTCACATGAATTATGAGCTCTACTATTTCATTATAAATTTAATTAGTAAGATTTATTATTATGTAAGAGAGGACTATATGCATTTGTGATAGTCCCAGATTATTTTATAATTACCTGGTTTAAAGAGGGCCAAAGAAAAAAAAAATCTAGATTGTCTTTTTTGTCCATTTCAACATTCATCTGATTCATATTTTATGATTGTTCAAAACTTTATATCTCATGTTAAAGTTAGTCTGTTTCTCAGGGAATGAGGTGATCGTTAAAGTGATATATTTTTTAAATACAAAATAAGGATCTTTTTTATTTGAAATGGTATGTTGAAGAGCTCTAAATGACTGACGACCTTAAGACTTAAGAGGCAAGGTAAAAAAAAAAAAAATACTGTGCCTTTGTTTTTTAGAGTAATACTAGAGTCATAAATTATTTTACAAAAATTAAAAAAAAAGGTTAATATGATATAATTTATGTCAATTTTTTAAAATTTAAAATTTCATTAGAAGGTCTTAAAGAAAAATCACATCTAAAAAACATTATATCGACCATCCAGCTCTATCCCCCTTCCCCATTGTGGTCTGAGTCCTCTCCATTCATTGGAGACAAATCGTTTTTGTCCAGTTTATCCTTTTCGTCTTTACCATATCTTAGGTTTTGCTTAAATTCTCAAAAAGAAACCAAATTTATCACCACCACAGACTCGACTCAATCACCTAAACACCCCCACAAATAACCCCACAATTGCAAATGGCCCAAATGCACAAAAACAAGCACAAAGGTCTTTTTCCTGTTAGCAACTCATAGATCTTCTTCTTACCAAAAAAAAAAAAAAAAAAACTCATAGATCTTCTTTATAGCAGAAAACCAATAAACTGGTTTCAACATAGAAACCACACTAGATGGTAATCAGAAGGTTTTTCAAATTTATTTCTTTTTAAGATCTAAAGAAAAAAAAAATTCTAATCTATTGTGTATTTCAATTTTTAAAAAAGTTAAGGCAGATTATGCCACATCAATTTTTTGTAAAATATTTGTAAAATATAGTTTATGATTTTAGCATTACTCTTTTTAAGATATGTAAAATAGACTAACATTTAAAATAGAGATAGAAAAAATCCAATTACTCAATTTGACAAGATTCCATTACTCAAAGTTCAATATAGCAACCAAATAGATTTTTGTTTACTCTATAAAATTCGAATATAGAAATGTTTCTTTAATTTCAATTGTTGTTTGTTTCACCAATGGCACAATGTGAACTCAAAATTCCTTCCACAATAACAATGAAGTGACTGGGGATGAGAAATTAGGCATTAATTAATGAAATTGTATCCATAAAAGGTTATTATTAGCTTGTCTTTGCCACTAAATTATTATTTAGGTATATATCAAACCGCCTAAAAGGAAATCCTTTGTTTTTTTCCGCACTTTCCAAAAACAACTTTTCCAATTTCCACCCAAATTGTCCATGATGTTGCGTTCTTTCATTTGTTTAAGGGATAAGTCCTAACTTCTATAAAACCCAAATAAAGAAAAAGTTGTTCCTAAAGAAACAAATAGAGGCTCTAGGGTATCCTATATGAACCACTACTTCCTACTTTCTGTTGACTAATTCTTGTTTAGCCAAATTTTCATATAGAAATGTTTCTTTATTTTCAATTGTTGTTTGTTTTACCAATGGCTCAATGTGAACTCAAAATTCCTTCCACAATAACAATGAAGTGACTGGGGATGAGAAATTAGTCATTAATTAATCAAATTGTATCCCATAAAAGGTTATTATTAGCTTGTCTTTGCCACTAAATTATTATTTAGGTACCAAACCGCCTAAAAGGAAATCCTTTGTTTTTTTCCGCACTTTCCAAAAACAACTTTCCCAATTTCCACCCAAATTGTCCATGATGTTGGTTCTTTCATTTGTTTAAGGGATAAGTCCTAACTTCTATAAAACCCAAATAAAGAAAAAGTTGTTCCTAAAGAAACAAATAGAGGCTCTAGGGTATCCTATATGAACCACTACTTCCTACTTTCTGTTGACTAATTCTTGTTTAGCCAAATTTTCATATACATGCTACTCCTTAATTATATAAATGGTGACCCCTACGTCATAAACCTTCCATGAATATATATGTATCGGACTATAGGGTGGCCCTCCTAGCAAGAGGTCTTCCTACGAACCATGATATTCAATGCGGTCCAAAAATAAATTTATATATATGGTCCTTTATTAGAGTTTTTTTTTTTTTTTTTTTTAATTTTTTTTATAGAAGATAGAATTTTTAGTCTGTCCTAATCTAAGTGTATATGTATGTGAAACTCCTTCCTAGAGATTTGAACATTAACCCTTACCCTCTACACCTTATAAGTACATATATTTGTAGAGTAACCATCGCACTAAATGTATGTAATAATCTTTATTAGTTATTTAAAATTGAAGCCCAAATTAACTTTTGACCTAACCATAGCTAGGCTCCATAGGGCACTAGTAATAGGGGCTTTACAAAGTTGCCAAATGACCAAGATCAAACGGCAACACGTGGAAGAAGAGAATCTGGTAACTCATAGCATTGTCATTCTCCTTAACTGCTCCTTATAAAGAAAAACAGCATAGTAATTTCACCTTTAATAGGTTTAAGACTGTTATTAGTTCAGTCCAACAAAAATTATGTTCCTACCAAGTGATAGTGAAAAGTATAAATTTTACTAGAAATTGAGTCTTTTCCACCGTAAAGATTTATTTATTTATTTAAATTTAAGGGTGTACAAAGTATCATGTCAGCTAAAGTTTTAAATACCATAATATGGAATATACATTTGAATTGCAGTAAAGAATCATTTCCCCATGGTCATTAGAGCATCCACAGCAGTGGAGCTAAAAATTTAGTTTTTTAGCTCCACCAAAAGTTACTTTATCTATTTTATCTATTCACTTTACAAAACACGCTGCAGCAGTGGATCTATTTTAGCTTTTAACACAATAAAATAATATAAACATCACAATAAAATAATATATCCACTACAATAAAATAATATATTCATTACAATAAACAACCATCACAACTACCCGCAACCACTACCATCGACTCTTCCACCGCCACCGCAATCGCTACCGCCACTGCTACCACTGCCGCCACCGCTACGGCTGCCACCACCGCCGCCGCTACCGCCGCCGATTCTTCCACCATCGCAACTGCTACCGCCACCGCAGTCGCTATCGCCACAGCCACCGCCACCACTACCACCAACACCGATTCTTCCACCACCGCGGCTGCCGCCGCCACCGACCCTTCCACCACCGCCCAAATTATACTTATACATTTTTTTTTTACTAAAACAATTTCTCAATCATCATGATAGCGTAACAATAATATTTTATTTTAACTCCAAATTATATATATACAAAACTCAAACTAAATTATGAAATAGAGGAACTTTATAGTAAAACATATAAAATAAAACACATATTATAGCTGGAACAATGTAGTCCATAGATTACTCACATACATAACTCAAACTAAATTACAATAAAACTCACACACTCGCACAAGTTCCTACGACTCGCCATGCAATTGCCATAAATGTTCAACAAGGTCCTTCTGGAGTTGAAAATGAATGTCTCGGTCTTTAATGCGTCCATACCTCTCAATGCATGACAGAAATTCATCATTTTGTTCATGTAACACTTGCATAGGAGGATTATCCACTCCATCAATTTGTTCATAATCCAAGTTTACCACTTCATTATCATTCCGTTCATCTTCAACAATCATGTTATGGAGAATTATACACGCTTTCATGATCTTTTGGAGTGTTTCAAGATGGAAAAAGCGTGCAGGTCCACGGACAATTGCGAAACGTGCTTGAAGCACTCCAAATGGACGCTCAACATCCTTCCTATGCGCCTCTTGGGTTGCTGCAAATAATTTTCGCTTAGGTCCTTGTGGAGATGGGATTGTTTTCACAAATGTTGCCCACTTTGGATATATGCCATCAGCAAGGTAATATCCCATTGTGTAGTCATGACCATTGATTGAGTAATGTACTGCAGGACCACGTCCTTCAGCAAGTTCATTAAATACATGAGACCGCTCTAACACATTAATATCATTATTTGACCCAGGTAACCCAAAAAATGCATGCCATATCCAAAGATCATATGATGCTACTGCCTCCAAAACAATAGTAGGCTCACGAATATGACCACAATATTGATCTTTCCATGCAGATGGACAATTTTTCCACTTCCAATGCATGCAATCAATTGAACCTAATATACTTGGAAAACCTCGGCGTTCGCCATAAGCTAACAGTCTAGCAATGTCTTCATTGTTTGGCTTTCTTAAGTATTCCTCAGAGAAAACATCAATTACCACAGTAACAAATTTTTTCAAACTTTCTAATGCAGTAGTTTCTCCAATCCGCACATATTCATCTAGCAAATCCCCCGATACTCCATACGCAAGCATTCTAAGTGCAGCAGTTATCTTTTGTAATGAAGATAAACCAAGTTTGTTGGCACTATTTCTTTTTTGGACAAAGTAAGAGTCATGAGCTTCTACCTTAGATTGAATACGGAGAAAAAGAGAACGCTTCATCCGAAATCTCCTACGAAATAAAGCGGGTGGATATACTGGCGTGGGAGCAAAGTAATCAAGAAAAAGCCTCTCATGGCCTGCCAAATAATTACGTCGAATAGAGCGACGACGTTTAGGTTGTGATGTTTCCATAATAAGTTCTTTGATTATCTCATCCTCATCTGAGTCATCAAGAAGCAACTTATACAACAAAGAGCGATTCATGGATGCAACCTTCAAGACAATTGAAAAACAATTATTACTATAGATGCAAGATTAAAAAGTCAAGTGACATATTGAATATAACCAATTTACGCATAAGCCACAACAAATTGAATATAACCAAAATACTATAAAATACTTTAAATTTTACTTGCTCAAATTTCTATCAAAGCATCAGCAGCAACAACAACAACTCAGCAAAACAACAATAACTTGCTCTCATTTCTATCAAAGCAAAACAAGATAAACAATAAATTTCAAGGTTTACTACCAAAATACTATAAATTTTAAGGCACTACAAAATACTACCAAAATACCATAAATTTAAAAGTTTACTACCAAAATACTTAAAGGCCTACAACCAAAATACTTAAAGGCTTACATAAGCCACTACAAAATACATTAAGGCCTAAGCTACATCCAAAATACAATCAAACCCATTAATTATGTGAACTTCGTTTTGCCATGATTTCCTCTTGGAGTTGTTCATAAAAAGCTTTTTGTGGTCCGGTCAAGCCGCTTGTATCTTTCATCATGATTCTCTCCTCCTCTAACATATATTGCATCTCAAATTTTTTCTTCTCAATCATGACTTTTTCCTTCTCAATCTTAAGTTTTTCTTCACTTCTTTCCTTCTCAATTGTAAGTTTTTCCCTCTCAATAAACATTTTTTCCTCTTCCAATCGAGTTACCTCGTCAATAAATTTCATTTTCTTAGTCAAATATTCCCCTAGATCTTTTCCGGTGGCTTTGTTCTTTCGATTGGCTTTTTCAGCTTTCTTACCAATTGGCCTCTCAAGATTGCAACTGTCACCAAGTCCGGACCCACAATCCCATTTGCCCCCTTCGCCAATAGATGTTGACTCTGGAGTTGGAGGCACGGATGCTCTTGATCTTCCATTAAGATTGGCAAACTTTGGTTGGTCCTTTAACGTGAGCCAACAATGCTCAAGAAGAAAGGGTTTTTGGTGTATCTCCAAAAACAAAGCCTTCGCATTGATAATCTAAACAAAAAAATATAACATGATTAGAGTCTTCAAACTATTGATAAATGTGTATATTAACACTAATGCAATATAATTTATACCTGATCTTGTTCGGTTATACCACTTTTATGAAGTGCGTTAACTTTAGCCATGCACCCTGCAAACTTATTTGTCTTTTCACTGATCAATCCCCAACGACTTAATAAGGAGGTAATAGTACGTGTGTTACCGGATTTATTGTACTTCGTGAAGTATTCCCAAACTTTTTGACGAAATGTAGCTTGTGTTTGTTCATTACTGCTTACGGGATCAACACTAGTATTAAGCCATGCTGACACTAAGAGTTGATCTTCCTCTACACTAAAGTTAGCGCCTCGTTTTCCTTTTGTAGAAAAGACATTCTCAACTTCAGGTGGAGAATCAGAAACTGACACAGGAGTATTTTGAGATGTTCCTAAAATTTGTGAGTCAATTTCTATATCCCCATTCATGATACCCGTGTAATATGGTAGGTCCCTACATGACTCCATGTCTCTACGTGACTACATAAAATTAGACAAAAAAATTGTAAAGTTCTTTACACACAAATTTTCCAATCGAATAATTATATCAAAACTTAAAATACTTAGAATCATAACAATAGAACATGATTATGCATAAATACTTAATTTGACAGTAGCTTAATCCCACTAATAAAGAAAACCACACCACAAATTCCTGCAAATAGAAAAATCCCACAACATTCCAATACAAATATATTTTGTCTATTCATAGATGCTCTGAATCAAAAGCCCAAAAAAAAAAAAAAATTGGCTAAAATTCCCTGCACACAGACAATTCCCAATCTAAACTTAAATTCTTTATTTGAAAAAAAAATTGGGCTAAAGTTCCTTGCACACAGACAATTCCCAATCTAAACTTTATATCAAAACTTAAATTCTTTTTTAGTACTAGTTGATGGACAGAGATGAAATCAGTCAACCAACATTTCTCTATATAAACGCGTATTCTAGAAACTGTGTAGGATGTGGTTCTTTTTACAAACTTCATTTTGGTTCTTTTTTTAGTAATATCATGGTTATGAAATCCATATGAAATCCATAAACTCCTGTAAACAGAAAAATTCTAATACATTTCATCATAAATACATTCAGTTCAATACATTCTATACACACAGAAAATTCCATACACACAGAAAATTACCCTGCACACAGAAAATTCCCAATACATTCTGTCCAATACAAATACGTTCTGCCAATTCACAAATGTTCAACTGACCTGAAGTGAAACAGAGGGCTGATCGGCGGTGAGCTTGAGAGAGTTTTGAGAGAGTTAAGTGCTTGGACGGCGTGGGTCTGAGGCCGAGAGGGTTGATCGGCGTGGGTCTCAGTTGATCGACGGTGGGTCTTACCAGGTGGAACTGTGACGTTGAAGACGGCAAGGGCCGGCGGCGGCGAGCTTGAGAGAGTTGAGACCTTCGACGATGTGGGCTGAGGTTGATCGGCGGTGAGCTTGAGAGAGTTGAGACAGTGTCGGTGTGGGTCGGCGGCGAGCTTCAGAGAGTGACTGTGAAGAGAAAGAGAAGGAGAGA
Organism: Castanea crenata; assembly: GCA_020976635.1. NCBI lineage: Eukaryota > Viridiplantae > Streptophyta > Magnoliopsida > Fagales > Fagaceae > Castanea > Castanea crenata. The sequence goes on from JAGHPS010001044.1 coordinate 33,861, forward strand.
GTGAAATGGAGAGATTTCCGGAGTGACTGAAGAGAGAAGACGGCGTCGGCGGCGGTGGCGGTGAGCTTCAGAGAGGGCTGTGAAGAGAAAGAGAAGGAGAGACTGAAATGGAGAGGCTTTCCGGAATGTATGAAGAGAAAAGAGGGATAGCGTGAAATGAAAAAAGGGAAAGGAGTCTGATAATGTTTTTTAATCCTGCCCGAATAAAATACTATTTTTTTTATAACTTTCAGCTACAGTGCTCATGTATTGATACATGAGCACTGTAGCGCAAAGCTAAAAATTTTTAGCTTTGCCTCCATTGCTGCAGATGGGTTTTTGTGGTTTGAGTGGAGCTAAAATAGCAATATAGCTATTTAGCTCCACTGCTGTGAATGCTCTTATATAATGGATGCAAGCAAGCATGTATATAAATATCAAGTCAAAGAAAGAATCCAGGCACTGAGGCAAATAGAAGACCAGTACAACCAGCTGTATACTTGTATTAGTGTTTTCCCATCAGTCATCACCAAAAATTCCAAGGCCTCTCATGCTTTTGTTGCATTTCCATGGAAATGCATCTTATGTCATAAATTCTGAAAATCCCACAAGTTCTCTATTCAATAAAAAAAAAAAGTCCAAAACACGGCTATAGTTCTTGAAAACGTGGCTATATGTCAATTCAGCCTATAGTTGCATTTTTATAAGCCACGTTTTCAACCATGGCTTAAAACCTGTAAGTATAGGTCTGAGGGTCTATAGCTGCGTTTTTACAAATGCGACTATAGGCCAGGACCAATGGCTGCGTTTCTAAAAATGCGGCTATAGGACATACTTAGGGTCTGTTTGAATATAACTTATTACTGAAAACTGAAAATACTGTAACAGAATAATTTTTAAATGTGTAAATAGTACCATGAGACTCATTTTTAATGAAAAAGTTGCTGAAAAGTGAAGTTTGTGGGTCCATGAAGAGTGCACTGTTCACAGGAAAATTGGTCAACAACTCCGGCGGGAAAAAAAAAAATCTGAAAACGTGCAAAGAAGAGAAACGCAGATGTGAACGCAAATCCAAATGCCACCTTAGCAGCCTGTTACCCTTTTGATTTTTGTGAATTTGGCTATAGCCGCATTTTTAAAAGGCGGTTATAGTTTTTTTTTTTTTTTTTTTCCTGGCCAGATGGCAAATGGACTGGATATATATCTATTTATGTATGTAATACAATCAGAGCTCAATGGTAAAAGTTCTAATCTCAACATAACTGCAACCAAGAATAGGGATTCTTAGCAAAACAAATATTCCCCCAAAAAATATTCAATATATAAACACAAAAAAAAAATTAAAAAAAAAAACACATATACATACAAATATATCTTAAGGACACTTATTCTCGAATAAGTTAAATATGTATTGCATTTCAAAACTTGCCAACTTAATAGCAACCACACTCATTGTTTTGATAATTCACACACTAGCAACAGTAAAGCTACAACAACTAAACACATTGTTTGCAATTGTCTACCATTAAAACAAAAGTTTAAAGTACCTAACCTGATAAAACAAAAAATACCATACAATAACTTGTAGATCACTTATAACAAAACTTAACTACATTGACTTACTAAACAAAATTACAAAAAACCATACAACTGTAATTTTCTTTTGGTCTTCATATAATAACTTTGGAATATTGTGTGTCATACATTACAACAGAAAAATGCATTGAATGAGGTAAGTAACATAATGAAATAGATAAATAGTACCTAAAAGATGCACTAAAGAAGAATAAATTACTTTATAATTTTGTGCTATCTGATCTCTTCAGCAGTTCCATCTCCTCCTCATTGGAAACTTTAGGATCAATATAGCACAACTGGAAGTATGAAACAAAAACAGAATATCATGCCACCATCAAATTGTAAAAAGACCAAGTACCAAAGTTTACTATAGACATATAACCCCTCTATTTATGATAATTTTCAATACATAAGAATATTAAAGGTGGATTATAATATTCAACATATTACCTACAGCCATCCAAAATTCATACTTTTAAGAAACGGCTATAAGTATTTGTGCAATGATCATATATTCCCCAATGGGAATGAAGCTGGACACCACACCAATAAGACCTAAAAATAAAATAAAAATCTTTACTGGAAAATAATTTCAGAGAAAGAACAGTGCTTGAAATTTTCTTAACAAATTGACATAAATTTTTGAAATTGAATAAGATTTGGGGAAAATACTTTGAAAAGTAGAGCATTGAAGCGTTGAAGTTGGCAATTTGGTAGATGGGGGTGGGGCTTGAAATTTATGAGGGCAATTTTGGTTGCAAAAACACTTTGGTTGTTGCTCGTTAGGATGTGACAGACAAGTAGGGAATTGACTAAAATTACTACTTAACAATTAAGATACCAAATTCATTAGAGCACTACCATTCATTTTTTTCAATTCTATCCTATTTTACCATCTAAAAAGTTACTTTATCAACTATACCATACCATTTTACAATATCCCAACATCAAAACATTCTATTATTTTACCATTCTATTAAAATATTATTTTTTTAATCTTTCTTTATTATTTCTTTCCAACATTCATTTTTTCAAATTTCAGCACTATTCCAACAGTAACTTTTTTTCAATATGCAAGCACTATTCAAACGGACATTGTATTTTGCAATAAACTGATAGTATTTTTGCAATAAACGGACATTGTAGAGAAAAAAATACCAGAGAGAGAGGAGGTGATAGAACCAAAGACTGATATTTTGCAATAAACTACTAATAAACGGTTTACCATCAGCTACAGTGCGATTCTATGTTTAGAATCGCACTGTAGCTCATTGTATTTTTTTTTTGCAATTCTTACAGAACCCCATACTCAATGGACCTATGTTTTGGGCCTTAATGCTATCCTATTTGATAATTTGGCATTGAGAATGGGTTTAGCCCATTCACTGCTGGTGCTCTTATCAAATAGAGCGAGTATTAGAACTTACTGTAAGTTCCCAGGTACAGATATTTGTCACCACAAACTCTTCCAATTCTTGCTTCCCAACGCCCATTATGGTGATGCCTATCAAAATTCAACAATAATTCCAAGGTGAACATATATTATTTGAGAAAAACAGATTTCATAAATAAATTTTTCCTAATAAAATTCTTCGGAAACCATACAAAGTGTTATCACTTTGGACAAATATAAGACTGAGATTCTTATGTCTTATCAATCAATGTTACTTGGTAAAAAATATTAATAATTAAATAATTAAAAATCCACAACTCAATTATAATTTCTCACCAACCAAACACAATAAATCCAAGCCTCTAAACTCGCACTCCGAAATATCAGCTTTATTCACCACCAATCCCCCTTACATTTTACACAAGAAGAGCCTCAAAACCCTAGAATCAAATTGATACCATCTAAAAGAAACCCAAATCTATACAGAAACAAATTGATACCCATATTAATATTTATTAAAAAAGCATAGAAGAATTACATAAATTAAAATAAATTGACCCATAAAAAAATTAATTACCTAAACATCACGGGCAACACATAAAATACAGTGCATCACACTTCAATTGAAATATTTAAAAGATGTGACCAATATTAATTATTACAGCTATAACACCCATCCAAAAGTCTCATAAGTGGATAACTTTGTATGTGCATGTACAAGAACGAGTATGGTTTTGTGTGGGAGCCCATGTCCACACGTGTGTAATCAACATGTAATTTTAAATGGAAACTGATTTATTTTCCATTGATACTAAGCCATCCTAACTCTTTTATATGCAAAAGTTCCTAGTTCAAATAACAACGAGAAAATGGTTATTTTATAAATTAACCATTTTGCTTTTTAATTGTAACCAAAAATTAAGAAATTTTTTTGAAAATCCTTTAGATTTCATAATTTCCAGATCCAATGCAAGATTTCTCTCAATTTCACTCCTGGCCAAGCAGGAGACTTATCAATGACATCAGTAATAATTACTCAATTGTAAGGTGTGGTCTCTTTGTTAACATAATGCCTACTTGACATATTGTGATTACTAGGTTCAAGGATCAGAATTGAAAGATTGCATTAGAGCAAACTTGACAACAGCAGCATTGGAAAAGAATATGATACTTTAGTGTTGAAAAGATTCACACTGAACTGATACATAAACCTCTTCAACAAAGTTTTGAAAGGTGAGTGACCCTGTACAACCTGCAGTAGGATAACATAAAAAGAACAGCTATGCTAAAGATTCCACCAGTCAAATGACAGCCACAACAATCATGAATAGATAAACTTCAATCTCCTATTTATATTGAAAAATAAAAATAAATAAAAGACAGTAACAACAAAAAAATCCTACCTAAGAAGGTAAAATGTGCACTCCCAAAAGTTCACTTAACTCAGTGGCGCATCTAGTTTCAGGGATGCCACCTCCTATTCAAATCAAATAATAGTATTGTTCATTTTATTGCTGTATTGTATACATTACTCTTGAGAGGTAAAGACAATAACCAATAATATAACATTTTCTTGCACAAAAATCATGTTGATAATTATGGAGCACAATGTTCTAAGGTTCAATATACGGCATTGCATGTGTGTTAGTATCAACCTCACAAACCATAACTAATCAAAGTTCAAATAGTGTGTAAAACACCAATGAACGTTTAGACTCCTAAAATTAAAATTACCAACATAAGTCTATACACAAACAATATATGTGCAGAAAGATGAATATAAGCTAAAATCAAATTAGTAAAACACTCCAAACCGAAATTAATCACAACCACAACAGTAATTAAAAGGTAAAGAGTAAAGGAAGAGAGATGCAAACACAAAAATAACACGGCGATGTGTTATCGAAGAGAAGAAACCGAAGTACTCGGCGAAAAATCTATCTGCCACCCTCCAAGCGGTCAATAATCTACTAGAGAATGAAGTTGAGATACATGAATAGTAGAAGACCCTCCAAGCCTAATCTATCCAGTGCACCTAAGCCCTCTAGGCTTTTTGCTCCAACAGGATTATGCAAAACCTTGTTTTCTCTAACTTATTAGATCCTACAATAAGCCCCTTACATCCGCCATCCTTGGCATCTTCCAATGCTTCTCAAGCTCCAAAAACACTCAACACTCTAAATGGGTAAAGGTAGTATTTGGGTACAAATCTCCTCACAATAGGTATAACAATGGGAGAGAGAATGAGAAGAGACTACAAATATTTCTCTCTAAGAATGAGTAGCTCTCTCTAATAGGTTGGGTGTGTTGTAGAAACCTCTCTTAGAGTTTTTCTTTCTAAATAAGCACACTAACATTTCGTGGGTATAAGGGTATTTATAGTAGAGTACGTGAGGAAAGTGAAAAGTCAGTTTTCATCCAAACATGGCGTTCTGGCGACTCGACCTCGCGACTGAGATGAATCGCGAGTTTGAGTAGTGAGATAACTCCCAGGCCAGACTATACTTTTTGTCCTGTAGTGCTCCAGCTATCATGACCCTTCAGCCATGGTTTTAAAAACGGAACCGGACATCAAACCGCTTTTTTAAAAATTTTCAGTTTTTGACCGATTTTCCCTTTTTTTGACCGATTTTGATGCTTTTAACAGGACCGGACTACACCGATTTTTTCGGTTGAACCGGTCAGACCTGTCGGTCCGGTCCGATTTTTAAAACAGTGCCTTCAACTCCCCTCTCACACGCGTGCCATTCTAGCGACTTGCCAATCGCAAGACTCCTTTAAATTGCACACATCTTGAGTTTTCTTCACACTCTCTCACACACTACTCATACATAATTTCCACCTAAATACAGAGTTTCTACGTGCTGAATTACAAGCAAATTTGGCACAAAATAAAGCCAATACATGGTTGATTAAATTTAACCTTACAATCTCCCCCTTTGGCTATTTAGTGACAAAATACCCTAAAACAGACTCTAGACTTAAATGTGAGTTTGGGAATAAAGGCAAAACTCACTCACACCTAAATCTAGAAGCTGTGATGCACTTGGAACATATATACCTGTAACCTGAAACACTTGCACAAAATAAATTAGACCCTCAAGGTAAAGCAAGTAATAAAAGGACAAGTATAATGTAATAAGTAAATTGCGATTAAGTAAACATATTGTAAATCATATGAGCAACTTAACCATACACCAAACCAGTCATATATAAATGACTACAATGATCACATAGCAAAATAAATTATCATCCGAACATACATTCAATAAAGCACAATAGCATGAGGATGTATGCATGTCCAACACACAACCGATGCAAGAACACCAAAGCAAGAAGCATTAGGTTTAAATTGTATCAATGATACAAGATCCAACAAGGGCACAAGAGTGAAGTACTAAAGAAAATGCATAACATTAACAAAAGTACTAATCTACAAAGCAAAGGTACAAAAAGAAAAACAAACAAAACAATATTTTCTTATAATCAAAGCCTTCTCTCCCTTGGTATATGCATTTCCCCTATGGTAATCTCTTCCCCTACGAATATGCATGAAAAGAATTTCTCCCCCTAAGGATGTGCACAAGAGTCACATAGAAATGATAAAACTCTTTAGTATACTCTCTAGGGTGTACTCTCTCCCTTTTTGTCACGAATAGACAAAGAGTCAAGGAGAAACGAGGGCAAGAGATGAAAGTACAAACAATGATAATGATGTATGAGGGGTGTGAGATGAATGAGAAAATGAAGCTCAAGCCTAAGACATAACAAAATACTACAAAGCATAAGGTAAACATAACATGCTAAGATGAAGAAACAAGGTATAGACCAATGCATGACAAGGATAGCAAAGGTGTGTGCAAGAGGTGGTTATGTGTAATACATGACCAAAACATGGAAAATGCACATGTGGGGCAAGGTGTGTTAAATACACAACCAATGATCCAAACATGTTCCTAATAAGAAAACATGAGAAACCCCAAAGTTTGATACTCATTGGAGTCCAAACAATTGAGAAAATGCTTAAGATGCTTTTTATCAAACACCTAGCATGCACACTATGAATAACAATGTAAAACAATGCATGAACATCATGAAAACCACTCTTAATACATGTTCTTTTTGCCACAAAGGGCCAACATCCAAAGCAAATCATCAAAAGAAACCAATCCCATACAAAAATTTGACGAAAATTAAGTTTTCCCAACCCCTATGATAAAAATCTCAATCAAGAGTACAAAGCTCTCTAAAACTTAATCTAAGAATCCAAATCAATGAAAATAGTTTAAAATTACCTTAAAGATGTTAATGGAATGAAAAATCCTTAAATTGATTGGGTTTTGATATACAAATATTGAAAGAGTGGTTTTAGAGAGGATGAGAGAGGTTTAAAATAGGTTTCCCACAAAACGGCTCTTTAAAAAACTATTTCTGGGCATTTCGGGACTGGCGAGTCGTGAGATGAGTCATGAACCATTCTATATAAACTTGTGACTGGATTTCACGATTGGGCGAGTCACCAAAACGAGTAGTCAAAACTCTCTACTCGCGAGAGTAGCCAGAACAAGTAGCCAAAAATTCTAACACTTGTTTTTTAACACAAAACTTGCTTAAAACAATGAAAAAAACAAAGTAAACATTAAACATGAACACAAAGAGTGATAAAAATAACTTCCAAATACATATAAAATGATCAAAAATATTTTTGGTTTGATCCATATATAGATGAGCACACACACATCACATTTAAACAAGTACAATCGAATAAATGAATAAGACATTCATTGAACATTAGGCATGTGTGTTGTATGTGTGTATCAAATGTGGAATAGTCCTTAGTTTAAAGTGAAGCTTCAATGATCAATTTAATCAAGTCATACACAACTAGTACTAAATCAAGTGGTCTATCTCAATTTTAGAAATGAACATGTATGACTTCCCACAAGAAAACGATTATATATCTTTGAAGTTTTTCATTTGGCTTCTTTACAATTCATAACATTTGATCATTTTTTATCTTTACATCTCTTTTTGAGATCGATATCTGAAATTTTTGATATTTCAATTTGATGAACAAGTCTTTGGCTTTTGGGCACCATACATTTTCATTACAAGTTGCTTTCCTTTTTTCCTAATCGAATATTAGTATGTGCGACAACTTTTGCAGTTCATTATCTCTTTTCAAGATTTAACATTTGTTGAGCTTTTTAAGCAAAAAATAAAAGAATGGGAAAAGATATAGGTATAAGTTTACACATGTATCAAAACCAACATGATAATTGACTAATCATTCATGACAAGCTTGAAGATCGATTTACAACAATCATACATAGATGTCAAGATTTTTTCCATAAAGATAAATGTGCATACATAACAAGCTAAACTTATAAATGCACTAAGCCATTTGTACGAAGGTACTAGGCCAAACACACATGTGATATGTGTTCAAACATATACGATCAAACTTTTTGAATTTTTCACTTTTTATGTAGTTTTGGATTTTATACTCACACAAAACTAAAACAAAAAAAGTAAGATCAAGAGAAAAACATTGCATATAATGGAAATACAAGATGCACAAAATGCATGAAGACATGAAAACCAATGCATAAGGGGTCCTACAAAGATCAAAAGAATTAGATCAAGGACCAAGAGAGCATAAGCTCAACCATAGAAACCCTTCCTCATCAAACGGAACGATTGTTTGGAATGAGTGTCTCATGAGAAGTGAGACGAGGGTTGGAAGAATGAGAACCGGAGATGCGCATAGACAATGAGTTAAGAGCATTAAACACTTTCTTTAACAACATGTTAATTTCACTCAAATCCAGTTTACCCTTTTTAGCACAAGTTCCAAGAAGCTCAAGTTTCTCTTTTCTTTTGATTCTTTTAACATCATGAAACTTAGAACAATGAGGTCTTAGATGACCAAAAGCACCACAATGGTCACAAACAACGTGTTTAGGTCCACTAGGCTTTTTGGGAAGGGATTTAGCAACATGATTTTGTTCTCTTTTCAATTTATGACATTAAGGTCTTATATGACCAATCACACTACAATGGTGACAAGTTAGAACAAATTTAGATCCATCCAAAACCTTAGATTGAGACCTAAACGGAGGCTTTAACTTAAGAGTTTTTCTCTCCACCTTTAGATTTCTTTCGTGTGGAGGAATGTACACCAATTTGTCTTTTAAGGTAGAACACACAATAAGCACAAAATCGGATACCACAACATGATTGCAACAAATATTTCCATCCTTTTTAGCAATAGGTTCAGCAATCAAACACTTGGCATACATCTTAAGAGATTCATTTTCACATTTTAGCTCATCAACAAGTTTGTTAGACAAAACAAGTTTAACATCCAAGTTCATATTCAAACATTCAAACTTTTTTAGCTTTTTAAGAGAATTTTCAGCAAGTTTCTTATATTTTTTAACCAAGTTGTTGGATTCATTGAGCTTAGCAATCAAATCATCCTTTTCACAAAATAACTTGCTCAAATCCTTATGAAACTTCTTAGCATTTTTCTTCAAGAGTTTGATGTTAGAAATATAAAAAACACCTAAAGATTCATGTAACATAGCATCATAATCATGAGGATTATCACTCATAGAGGCATTTTCACAAATATGTGGCATGTTACATTCATCAACATCCAAAATATACATAGAGGCATATAAAGCACTATCCATGGCAAATAAACACAAGGGGTCAAGGATCACACTTAGGTATTTAAACCACAACAAGTGTACCTGCTCTGATACCAATTGAAAGTTCGAATAGTGTGTGAAACACCAATGAACGTTTAGATCCCTAAAATAAAATTACCAACACAAGCTTTTACACAAACAATACATGTGCGGAAAGATGAATATAAGCTAAAATCAAATTGGTAAAACACTCCAAACCAAAATTAATCACAATCACAATAGTAATTAAAGGGTAAACAATAAGGGAAGAGAGATGCAAACACAAAGATAACACGGCAACGTGTTATCGAAGAGGAAATTGAAGTACTCGGCGAAAAATCTCTCTGCTCCCCTCCAAGCGGTCAATAATCCACTAAAGAATAAAGTTGGAATACATGAATAGCAGAAGACCCTCCAAGCCTGATCTACCCAATGCACCTAAGCCCTCCAATTTTCTTGCTCCAATAGGGTTACACTGAACTTTGTCTTCTCTAACTTATCGGATCCCGCAATAAGCTTTTTGCATCCACCATCCTTGGCATCTTCCAATGCTTCCCAAGCTCCCAAAACACTCAACACTCTAAATGGGTGAGGATAGTGTTTGGGTACAAATCTCCTCACAATGGGTATAACAATGGGAGAGGGAATGAGAAGAGACTACAAATATTTCTCTCTAAAAAGTAGCTCTCTCTAATAGGGTGGGTGTGTTGTAGAAACCTCTCTTAGGGTTTTTCTCTCTGAATAACCACACTTACATTTCGTGAGTATAAGGGTATTTATAATAGAGTACGTGAGGAAAGTGAAAAGTCAGTTTTCATCCAAACAGGACATTCTGACGACTCGACCTCGCCACTAAAACGAGTCGCGAGATAACTTCCAGGCCAGACTATACTTTTTGTCCTGTAGTGCTCCAGTTGTCGTGACCCTTCAGTTCCTCCTGCATGCTTCACACGTGTGCCATTCTGGCGACTTGCTAGTCGCGAGATCTAATCACGAGACTCCTTTGAATCGCATACATCTTGAGTTTTCTTCACACTCTCTTACACACTACCCTTACATAATTCCCACCTAAATACAAAGTTTCTACATGCTGAATTACAAGCAAATTTGGCCCAGAATAAAGCCAACACATGGTTGATTAAATTCAACCTTACAACTAATAACCCCATAATCACATATTTCTTTACAATAAGCCCATCATCCTCTTAGTCGCTCCTAAAATTTCTATTGATGAACCACTAACTGAATCACTTAAACGACTTACCATTTGTTAAGAACATAAATGGTACCTTCAAAGCACCTGCAACGGAAATCAACCGAGTCAAATACAACAACAGAATAAAAAGAAACATTATTCAATAAGACTGGCAACCATAACAACATAATTACCATTCCCAAAACTAGAAACTAAAACATTCTTTGTATAACCATCCTTCCTTACTCTTTCACAGTTCTCATTTCATGACAATTTCTACATATTAAGATGAATTTCCCAAATTTTCCAAAAACACACACACACACACACACAAAACACTAAACATGTGTCATGAATTCTAGTTTCCCCTCCTTTTCGGCTCAATTTTCCTAGCAACCAAACAAAGTTAGTTCTATAGAAAATTCACAATTCACTTAAACACACCCCTCAAGCAACCTATTTGAGAAGGGCAGCTAAGTAGATATGTCACCCCCCCCCCCCCCCTCCCCCCACCCCACTTGTATAAATACCCCCACTCCCTTTGGAAAATTCAAGTACAAAAATTCCCAAAAATTCCCTTCTCTTTTTTTTTTTGGCATTTTTGTTGATCTATTTTCTCCCTCTCTCTTTCCCCTTTACAAAAACCCTCTAAAACTGAAACTCCAACCTCCTTTCCTCCATTTTCCACTATCAAGAACCTGTAGGTAAGCTTCTAATGCCCTTTGTAAATGTGAGATGAAGTAATTTCTTTCATAGCTACACCATCCTCCTTTTTATGTTGTACACGAATACTTGAACAATAGCTACCAATATAACTCATTCATGGAAGGAGTTTTAAAAAAATCTAAAATTTAAATTGAAGGAGTCCCTAGTCTAGCCTAAAAGAAGGTTGGGTTCTCCTTCAAAGAGTTTTCTATAACGAAACAAGAAATATTGTTATCCATGTTTTCATTACAACCCAAAATAACTATTCCAATCACAATATAAGCCTTTTATAGTTGTTTATGAGGCCATACAACGATGGGATACTTGGTTGGATTTGATACCATTAGTTACAACTCAAGAAAAGTACTAGCCAAATTTGCACTTACACCCATAAAAGAACTAGTCAATTTGCATTGATTGAGACTCCTATAGTTATTTATAAAGTCAAGATCAACCTAATATATGCTTGAGTTGGAACTAGTCAATTTTCCTTGAGTTGTTACCTTATTAATGATAATATCCATTATCAAATTTATTTTAAAAAATTAGAAAAAAAAATTATCAAATTATTTTAGCTTATCAAACTTGCTATGAGAGGGAGGAGGCTATAGGATTTAACATGGTATCAAAACCACCTTCCTATGGCCATGTTTTTTTGTCCTTACAGTGTATTAAGACCAATCTTTGTCTTCCTCAGTGTTTCTTCGCTACGTTCATCTTCTTTGGCTTCCCACTGCTGTCGTCAAATCTCTCTGATATAGTCATGCCACTGATAGAAGTCGCATCAACACTATAAGACCATTGCCTTCTTCAAACCACCGTCATAGAGCCAGACTTCATTCAAGGGATCTTCTCAATCTTATTAAATCTCAAGATTTCATCAAGCTTCCATCTTGAATTTGAGAGGGGGTATTAGGGATATATTAGCCCATTAGTATAAGCCCAAGCCTAATTTTATTTTGTGTGCAAATCAAGTCTCCTACTTGTACTAGAAGTTTATTAGTCTACTATATATACACATGTTATGGTTCATTGTAACACAGGATTTGTACTACACTTTAATATATTATTGATGTAGGGTTTCCTCCGTGGATATACACCGTTAGGCTAAACCACGTAATCCTCGTATGTTTTTGTGTTCTATACTTTGTGCTTTCACTTTCGCATCCATACTAACATATTTGACATGATGTATCAATGCTAAAATTTAACAGTTAAAATAGTATAGTAGACTCATGAATAGTCACATGAACAGTATCGTGGAAGCCACCATTTTTTCAGCAAAATGCAAAAAAAATTCATCCCAACACAATCCAAACGCACACGCATGCTAGCAACTCCCCCTCTATCTCCTACCTCCATTGTCTCTTTTATTTACGGTATTTCAGCTGCCACTCATGATTTCACACCCACCCCCTGCTCTACCTAAAAGCAATCAGAAGTTTCATAAGACCACTCGGTTGAAGCATTTCTAGGAGAATGACTATACCCAATATCCTTGGCAAATGTTACCTCATATGCTTTCTCAAGGACATTCATATAACCGCGTATTATTTTTAGGTCTACTCCCTCATGAAACAAAATTCTTCAGGGAGATCTAAAAGATCCAATGCCCAAACAATGGAAACAACTTGGTTTTTTTTTTCATTACAACTTGCACCTAGAAATGGATGGCTCATTATATTCCTTTGGGCTTTCTAGACAAAATTAACATCATAATCTGGAGCAATTCAATAATATGGGGTTGATTTTTATGCACGTAGGAAAGCCAGAGAGGGGTTTCTTAAGCCAACAATGCAACATTTTCTGGTAATTCTAAATCACTTATATAATACTACCAATAGCAAGACATCTGAAAATAAACAACTTTTAACACTATGTTTGTTTCATTATTAAATATTTTACGAAAAATATTTTTAAGCATTTTCGTAAAATAGTTAATGTGTGCTTTTCTTAAATTAAAACTTCTCAATAATTTGGCTCCTATAAAAAAATATGAATGCACTCCCCCCCCCCCCCCAAAAAAGACTTTTTTATGAAACTTTTTTTAAAAGTTATAGAATAATAGTATCTCATAAAACATAATGAGATTACAAATAAATTAAACAAATCGTAAAAAAATCATACTCAAATTCATTATTTTTGTGAAAATAATACATGATTATTATTAATTTAGTGATTCTAATTATAGCCCCACTCTTCTACCACAAGAGTTAGGTCATTTTGTAGTGGTACTTTAGGTTAAGTAATGTGTTTGAACTTGATGAGGGAGTATAATTATGTGTGTGTGTGTGTTTAACAATTAATTTATTTATTTTTTAAAAAATACAATTATATTTAAGGCATGTGGCTAAATAAAATACATTGCTAAATCTAAAGTAAATTAACTACCTACTCGGTAAGAGTACTAAAACATTGTCTGAAGTTTTAAGTTTTGTCAACCAAGTTCCAACAATGTACTTTTCAGACTATGTATTTAATATGCTCAGTTATATATTTTCATTATTATTTTTTTGAATATTCAATTTTTTTTCTTCAATTTATTACTAGAAGTTTTCTTATTTAAAAAAAAAAATTATTTTTTGATATTTGGGATAAGAAAGAGTGCAAAGTTACATGAGATGCTAATTGAAAAGGAATTTGAGTTTTAAATTGATTGAACGATATTTTCATAAAAGGATTCTTAACTGAAGTATTACTTTGTTATTTGTGGCTCAAATAATTGTTATTTATGCTAGGCATCTTGTGTTTTCTACAATTTTGTTAGTATTGAGGCTTGGTTAATTTTTTTCAAGCTCTAGAACATGT
>JAGHPS010001045.1:0-47457 GCA_020976635.1 Castanea crenata
TCTTACCAACGAATGAAAATCCTGGTTTGATTCTCACATCTCAACATCTCACAGTCCTGAGAACTAATGACCTAGGCGAGATCTGTGTTTCTGGCTCTGAGTTTCAGAAACAAGTTTGGATTTGTTAATGGTTCAATTTCATAACCAAATCCAACCTCACCTTTGTTCAATTCTTGGAATAGGTGCAACATTACGATCCTATCATGGCTGACCAATTCACTCAGTCCTGATCTTAAGGCTAGGGTGATGTACATCAATTCAGTAAAAGATTTGTGGATTGATCTCAAGAAAAGGTTATCTCAAGACAACACTCCAAGATTATTTGAGCTTCAAAAGGAGATTTCACATTTGGTTCAAGGATCACTCTTGGTGAGCTCCTATTTTACCAAATTCAAGACTTTATGGGATGAGTTTATGAATAATCAACCTTTCACAGTTTGCAATTGTGCTTGTGTTTGTGGTTCTAAGTCATCTCAACTAGATGCACAGCATAAAGAACATGTTTTTCATTTTTTTAATAGGCTTGAATGACAGCTATGGGATTTTGATTGGGCAAATCTTGCTTATTGAGCCATTTCGCTCTCTTAGCAAGGTGTGCTCATTAGTTTTGCAAGAAGAGAAGAGGAGAAACATAGGAAACACTGTTAATGTGGTTCAGCAATTGGATCTTGTTGCTATTTATGTGAATGGTAATAGACCTTTTCAAATGCTTGAAATAATGGAGGAAAAGGAGGTAACTCCAAGAAGGAGAGACCAGTTTGCACTTACTGTGGCTTCACTAGTCACATAGCAGATAAGTGCTACAAGCGTCATAGATAACCTTCAGGGTATAAACCAAAAGGTGGAAATAGGCTATGGCTGATAAAATCACAAGAAGCTTTGGGTTTGATGGTATTTCTAGTGTTCAGTTTGGTGGTGCTAATCAGTCTACCATTGGTTTTCAAACTCCTTTTGGTGTTTCACAGTCAAGTTTTGGAGGTTTTCCTGGTGGTTTTGGTTTTCAAGCTTGTCAACAGCCCACTCAGCCTCAATATCCAATCTCTCAGGTTCAATGTGAACAACTTCTCAATTTTTTGAAGGCTCATACTGCATCTAGTTCAAGTTTTGGTATTGCAAATGGCATTGGTGCTTAGACTGCTTCACAGGTTGCATCTGTGATGGCACCTGCTTTTCCCTTTACTTCATCTCCTACAGTTGTTTCTGCTTCATCGTCGTCTTCCAATTTCTTAAGTAATCCCTTTTGGATTGCCCCCAATTTATCTCATTCTATCCTTTCAGCCCAAGTCATTGATAGACAACGTTTTAAGTTTAACTCTTGGATCATTGACATTAGGGCCACTGATCACATGGTACACTCAATGTCACAATTGACCACAATTACTTCTGTAGTCCATTCTTGTGTTTATTTGCCAAATGGGGTAAAAAGGGTGAAGTAACACACATTGGTACTGTGCAAATTTCTTCTACACTCACACTTACACTCACAGATGTATTATGTGTTCCATCTTTTAGTTTCAATCTCATTTCAGTTAGCAAACTCACTAAGCACAAATTTTGTTGCCTTATTTTTCTTGGTGATTGGTGTTTCATCTAGGACCTTGCTCAATGGAGCATGATTGGTCTGGGTAAGCAGAGCAATGGTTTGTATTTGCTTCAAGCTTCTGTTCATCCATCAAGATTAGCTGCTCTTGCCACCAATGTCAGGCACATATCTTCTTCAGATTTGTAGCATTCTAGATTAGGACACCTTTCTTTGTCAGAACTTCAATTGTTGAAGCATTTTGTAGATATTGATGTTCCAAATAAGGCATCTTGCTGTGATGTATGCCATTTTTTGAAAAAGATAAGGCTATCTTTTGCTTCTAGTTCTCATGTAACCACTAAACCTTTTGAATTGATCCATTGTGACCTATGGGGTTCTTTTTTTATTAGTAATGGTTACAAATATTGTTTGTCTATTGTAGATGACTTTACTAGATGCACATGGGTTTACTTACTTAAACATAAATCTGAAACTCAACTTCTATTTCCTAAATTTGCAACAATGGTTTCAACTCAATTTGATTGCAAAATCAAAATCATTAGAAGTGACAATGGCACTGAATTTTTCTTGAAAGGGTTTTTCCATTATAATGGCATTTTGCATCATCTTTCATGTGTTGATACTCCTCAGCAGAATGGTATTGCTGAGAGGAAGCATCAGCACATCCTTAGTGTTGCAAGGGCTTTGAAGTTTCAGTCTTAAATTCTTTTGTGTTTTTGGGGTGATTGCATCTTGAGTTCTGTTTATCTCATCAACAGAATCCCTTCTAAAGCATTAGGCAATAAGAGTCCCTATGAAATGCTTTTCAATTCTTCTCCTTCTTATCACCATTTAAGGACTTTTGGCTGCTTGTGTTTCATTTCTACTTTATCTCACAATAGGCACAAGTTTGCACCTAGGGCTAGAAAATGTGTGTTTCTTGGTTATCCTCATGGCATTAAAGGTTACAAGGTTCTTGATATTCAGTCCAACGCAATTTATATCTCTAGAGATATTATCTTTTATGAAAACATATTTCCTTATGCTAAGTGTTCTCAATCTTCTACTTCCTATTTGGATGATTTTGTTTCCCCTCGTACTACTATTGATTCTGTTGATTCTATCCTTGTTCCATGTTCTTCCTCCATTCCTTATTCTACCTCTCTTCCTATTCTTGACCCTAGTTCTCCTCCTATTTCTGTTTCCGCAGAACCTGTTTCTATTGATCCCATTGGTCTTGTAGATCCTAATCCTTCTTCCCAGTCTTGTGATCCTCTCCCTTGTACTTCTAATTCCCTTGCTCCATTTAGGAGGTCCACTAGAACTCATAATCCTCCTTCATACTTGTTTGATTACTCTTGCACATTTGCTTGTACCAAGCCTAGTCTTGGTATGCCTTATGCTCTTTCTGATCATTTGAGTTATTCATACCTTGGACCTGCCTTTCATACTTTGTCATGGCTGTCTCTACTGCTTCATCAGAACCTGTCTCCTTTCAACAAGTAGATCAATTTCCTAAGTGGAGGGCTGCCATGGACAAGGAAATTGAGGCTTTAGAGGTGAATAATACTTGGACTTTAACCCCTTTGCCTGCTGGTAAGTCTGCCATTGGCTGCAAGTGGGTTTATAGAGTTAAATACTTACTTGATGGTACCATTAAGAGGTATAAGGCTAGGCTTGTTGCCAAGGGTTTCACTCAAAAGCATGGGCTAGACTATTCAGAGACTTTCTCTCCAGTTGCTAAATCAGTCTCAGTTAGGATTGTTTTGTCATTGGCTGCTGTGAAAGGGTGGTTTCTTCATCAAATGGATGTGAATAATGCATTTTTCATGGTGAGTTGCTTGAGGATGTTTACATGTGTTTACCACCTCGCTTTCACAGCAAGGGGGAGCATCGTTTGGTTTGCAAACTAAATAAGAGTCTCTATGGTCTCAAACAAGCATCCAGACAATGGTTTGAGAAGTTTTCCTCAACTATTCTATAAATGGGTTTTGTCCAATTCAAGTTTGACTACTCCTTGTTCACTCATACACAAGGAGCTTCATTCATAGTTTTATTGGTATATGTTGATGATATACTCTTGACAGGAAACAATGTTGATTGTGTCAACAATTTGAAGAAAGTTCTTGATGCTAAGTTTGGTTTGAAGGATCTAGGCTTATTGAGGTATTTTCAGGGATTAGAAGTGGCTAGGACTGATGAAGGAATCGGTTTTAACCATAGAAAGTATGCTTTGGAAATACTCAAGGGCACTGGTTTTCTTGGCAGCAACCTGTTAAGTTTCCCATGGAACAAAACTTGAGGTTATCCAAGTATGAAGGCAAGTTATTGGAGGAACCAGGTCAGTATAGAAGACTAATTTGACTTATGAAGACTAATTGAATCAGTTTGTTTCACAACCAAGGGAACCACACTTACAGGCAGCTCACAGGGTGCTCCAATTCATTAAAGGGTCAACAGGTAAATGAATATTCTTCCCAAGCAACACAAAGTTGCATATCAAATCCTTTTGTGATGCGGATTGGGTTGGATGCCCAGATACAAGGAGGTCTCTCACTGGTTGTGCAGTGTATTTGGGAGATTCCTTGATTTCTTGGAGATCAAAGAAACAAGGAGTTGTTTGAAGGTGTTTAGCTGAAGCTGATTATAGGGCCATGGCAAGTGTAGCTTGTGAGATCACTTGGTTTTTGCAATTGTTGAAGGACTTGAGGATTGAGCATTCAAGACCAGCTATGCTATTCTCTGATAATCAGGTTACATTATATATAGCAGCAAACCCAGTTTTTCATGAAAGAACCAAGCACATTGAAGTTGACTGCCATTTAGTGAGAGATAAGATTTTGGAGGAATGATTAAGATTTTCCATGTTGCTACAAATGCTCAAGTTACAGACATCTTTACTAAAGCTTTGGGTTTTTCATCCTTTGTGAGATTATCAGAGAAACTGAGTTTGAAAGACATTTTTGAACCTAAGCCCTTAAAGGAGCAATCTAAGCAATTACAGTAGCTTCCTTAGTTCAAGTCTCAGAGCCTAACACTCTAGACTTGAGGGGATGTGTTGAAGACAAAAGCATTAAAAACAACAGAAGAAAAAGGACTGAAAACGACATAAGAAAAGAAAGATTGAAGAGCGAAATGACAAAGGCAAGAAGACACTTAAAACGGGGAGTTTTGATTAATCAACTCACACAAGCCACACATGCAAAAGTAACACAGAATTCAGTTAGAGAAGAAGACAGCTGTCAAGTTGCAATTGGTTAGTTAGTTGGAAAACAGTTAGCTATTTAAGCACCTGAAACAGTGCTCTGATTTGTGATTGTATATAAGTAGCTTTAGTTGGTAATTATATTGATTGATTCATTTTGTAACATTCATTCAGTCAATGATAATTTCAGTTTTCTTCAATTCTCTGTTATTTTACAAAAATTACTTTAATCACGTTAGTCGTAACAAGGCCCCTCCTAGGATTTTGACAAGAAAAAAAAGAAAAGAAAAAACTGCTTTAGCTACTCAGTTACAATTTACAAATGCCCTCCCTTGAGATCCATTTGGCCCTTCTCAAATTTTAGAATTGTTTAAAACCAAATAAAGAAAAAGAAATGAAACATGGACAATTGAACCCAAAATAAAACTCCAACCTATAATGCCCATTCATTAGCCCATAGTCGAAGTCCATTTAGCTTTCCAACCTCCACTCGCCGATCGGCACCGTTCTCTCTAGATCAGTCATCCGAGTGCTCGTGTATCGCCTGTGTGTTTTGGTTTGAGATAGCATGTTAGTGCATATTAGTTTATGGGCAAAAATGGCCATATACCATTATTTGGGAAAATATGTATGAATCTACTACTGTTTGTGAAATATTTAGCAATCTACCATTTTTTTTGAAACTCGATTTTGTAAAAATCGAGTTTTTCATGGTACTCGAGTTCATGAACTGGAGTACCATCGAAAACTCGATTTTCTGGAAATCGAGTTTCAAAAAAGTGGTAGATTGCTACATATTTCGCAAACAATGATAGATTGCATTATATATATTTTTTTTAAAAAGGTGATATTTGGCCATTTTAGCCTCAATGATTTTGTATATATTTTGTTGTGTGGTCTACAACTTGTGATTTATGTTATAATATTATTTTTGGTGTTAAGATTAGTGCCATTTGTTTTGCCAATAGAGAATTTTGACATCATTTGTATGTGTTTTGGACTTGTGGTTTACAACTTCCACTATTAATGTTTTAGGATTTTTTTTTTTCAAAATAATCAAATCCCTTAAATAATTTCATTTTTTAGCAAGATTTTGAAACTATTAGCAATCTAACAAATCGAGTGTAGAGAACTCGATTTTGTTGTGCTAGTTTCTGCTATGGAACTTGAGTGTGAGACACTCGATTTCCAAATGTGATTTCAAAGAGCAAAATCGAGTCTAAAAGACTCGATTTGTTAAATTGCTAAATAGTTTCAAAACCTTGCTAACTAATGAATTTGTTTGAGGGATTTGATTATTTTGATAAAAAATCCAATGTTTTATTACTTACAAAAAAAATGTTTTATTATTTACATTTAAATTTGTATTTAGTATTATTTGTAGGGAGTAAAAATACCCTGGTGGGCCTTTGGGCCATGTTAAGGAAGGCCGACCTGCTCTTGGGTTTAGAACTTGTTAGTACTGCGGGTTGGCCCATACACCGAGGATCCGAAGATCCAGCCGAGGGTGATTTTCCCCTCGGATGGACACCGGAGAACCCGGGACTTCATTGTAAAGGTTAGGGAATGACACGGTAAATACCAATGGTTAAAGGGGGTGAACCCTTGAACAACCTAGAAGCACCGATGTTGGAGATATACTCAAAGTTGAAGATTGTCACCTCCACATTAAAGACCCTACACCTACCACCCTGGCCGCATTTATGGGAAAGTGACGCCTGAACAGTGGAAGTAAAACTTCTGGTTACTATTCAAAGACACTAGGAAGGGAAATATCTAGGTCAAAGGGAGGTGAGGGCAACACGTGTCACAAAGATCGAAGTGAGTAGTATTTAAGGAGGGATCTGGAACAGAAAAAGGGGGACTCGCTATTTGTAATCTAAAAAAGAAAGGAAGGGAAAATTATATAAGAACAGTCCTTGGCTTATATCCGAGGAGGTGGAATTGCAATACTTCTTACCGTTTTTAAGTGTTTATAATTTTTAGCTTGTCATATAATCCTTACACACTTCTAACCTGGGTTTCAAGCCCACACTCTACAAATTCATATTGTTCAAGGCTCATTGGGCCTGAGCCCATAATTGTTCTTAGGGCCAGGTGCAATTCTGCACTTACATTATTTATCTGAGATATGTATATATATAACCGAAGCTCTGCTAACACTACAATTTTTCACGTCAGTACGACACAATATTTAAAAAATAAAAAATAAAATTAAAACTCTATTTTTCTCTCCAAAACAAAACCCAATACTTAATTTTATTTTTTAACTCGATACTTATCTTTAAAAATAAACAAAACTCAATAGACACAAATACAAACTCAGCACGCAGGTTTGCTCCTCTCTTCATGCTGCCCCCTCATTCCTTTCTCAGAGCATCCCTCTTCTCTCACTCTGGCTATCTCTGTTCATAGCCTTTGCTGGCTCAAGTCTTGACCTCTAAAGCTTGGTACGTTTTTGTAATCCTATTTGGTTCTAGAGAACATGTCGATTTCATATGATTTTGTTTCTCTCTTTTCATAGTCAAGTCAGGCTATTTATAGATTATGAAAATTACAAAAAAGATTGCTTAGAGTTTTGGGTCTTACGGAATTACTAATTTTCTGTTCCAATTTTGTTTCAGGCCCTTTTGTTCAGTTAGGGTTTTTCAACAATTTAAATTTTGATTTTTTGTTTGTTTTATGATGAATATGTGCTTTTCATTCTGCTATGCATGTTTAATTTTATTTTTTATTTTTTGGTTGGTTCTGTTATGGTTTTATGGTGAGATTTAAGTTTTCTTGTAATTGGTTTTGTTATGGTTTGATGTGTTGTTGAATCCATAAATCAGACTCATCAAACTTTGGTTCTCTGCCATTTGATTTGCAAATTTTAGGTTTGGTTAGAAAATCTGCAATCAACATTCGGCAAAAGGGTATACTACCTCTGTTTTACAGCTAAGGTATTACATGAACGGACAAAGCTTTTTGGGCTTCGTCTCTTGGCATTTTAAAGAATGGTTAGTGATGTTTTTATTTTAATTTTAGGTATTCCCCCCTTACCTATTCTCCTTATTTGGAGTAAATTTGTGGTTGTTTTAAAAAACCAAAAGAGCCTTACATTATTATTGTTCATTGAGAGCCTTAATAAGGAGCAGAGAGAGTCAGAGAGGGAGAGAAAAGTATGAGGGACTTTATAATCAGACCAGAACTTCTCCGAAAAACATTACGATTGAGTTTTTAATTTTGTTCTATTGTTTTTGGCTGTTAAGTATGATTTAGGGTTACATTTGGGAGTGTTTCTCTTTCAGTCTCTCTTTGTCTGTCTCTTTACAGTTACTATGCTCTGTGTGTGTCTATTTCTGTTACTAATGATTCATTTGCTTTCTATACATATAAAAGATGTTTATTTTTATATAGATGGTGAACCTGTGTCTTTCATTGAGTCATAAAGTTTAGTGTTTGTCTTATACACTTGGCACAATTCTGGATGTCAGTGGCAGTTAATTATTGCCCTCTTATGGGTTAGTTTTGGTTTTAATTAAGGTTTTGATTTATAATTAGTTTCTAGAAGGCTTTTTTGTTACTTCTTCTTTGTTTACTGCATTTCCAAAGGGGCTATTTATTCAATTTGAAAGAAATTGTTTTCTTTTTTGGTTGTTTTATTGTTTTGATAATTATTGATTTTTTGTGGTGTTCTTAGGTACCCAAAACAATTCAATTAGACTATTATTGGGTTAGCCTTGAAATCAGACTCATGATTTAAGTGTTTCACTAAAATAGTGCTTAGTGATGGCGGTACACACTGGTGAGTGAGAGTCTGAGTCTAAATTTCCAAATGTTTGATTTTTTTTTTCACAAAGTTATGATATTTTTCATCGTTTTTTATTATGTCAATTATTTAATTTTAAAAAGATTGCATTAAACAACATCATTGGATTATTTTATTTTTTTTAAAAGGTGTAGGAGTGGTGGAAAAACTAGGGGTAGAGGTGGAGATGAAAGAGTATGAGAATGAGCAATTAGTTAAAACCCTTGAAATGTTTGGAAAGAACATTCCATATGCCTACAAGCATTATATCTTTCTTTTCTTTTGTTTTTTTAAATATTAACATAAATTTGTTGACCTTGGGACTAAAGGATATTAGAGTCAAAGCAGTAAGACACCAAGCTATAAGCCTATAACTACCCTAAAGTGCTTACAGTCCATTGTAGTTGCAGGCCTGCACAAGAAGATTTGGAATGGTGGAAGGCCCTTGGAATTATGATGAAAGTAAAGAATTTCAGAATTGGAAAGACAAGATAACAATGGTATGGATGCAACAAGAACTAACTCATTCGAATGTGAACTATGTAACTCCTATTTAAAAATAAAATAAAAGAAAAGAGAAATCTATTTTCTCACTACATTGTTAACATCAAAAGCTGAGCAACAGAGTTCTTTTATGCTATATTGGTAGTTCTATCAATAATAAGTTGTGCAATGTGATATTGGCATCACTATTTTTTACTTTTTTTTGGTACCCTTGCAACTTCTTGAAACATACAAATATATATGCATTATTTAATCACACATCCCTACATTGTGCAATGCTTGAATGGATTTTTTAGAAGTTTTCTACTTTTATTTGTTGTTGGCCAGAATTTGTGACTTTTTAAAAATAAATGGCAAATATAGTAGGCACCCCCAAGGTTTTTTCCCTTTTAACTCACACCCTTTTAATTTTCATTATTAAATACCCATCTTTTTACATATTATATGCATCCTTATTTATTTATTTAGGGTTGTTTTTTTAGTTTGGAAGACCACATAGATTTTGACTTTTTTTCCCCTTTCGGATTTTTTTTTTAGTTTGGAAGACTGCACAAATTTTGACAACACTACCAAGCCACAAAGCCTTTGTGAACTGCACTCACACATGCCTTTAGTTTTGGTTTGGCATAAACTTGAAACAAATGCCATAAATATTTAGATTTGTGGCTTTTGTATTCTTAATGTTTGAATAAAACCATATGGTACAATTTAAACTTGTTTCACATAAGCTTTTGAGGTCTCAGGTCATGTTGTATTTATATATGGCAAAAGATAATACCATTTTCCACCTTAGCACAATTCGTACTGGTATATTTTTTAAGTCATTGGATAATGAGATGTGAAGAATAAAAGGATTTTTGCTAAATTCATTTATTTTTGTTTGTGTTGTTAGGAAGTGGAAGGATACTGTGGATGAATGGGTGAAGTTGAATCAACTTGGGGAACACACATCCTCTGCTTTAATGGGTAACACTGTTTGTACTATTTGGAATGAATTTAATTTCAGTTTCTCTTTTGAGTAAGTAGCCGAGTGCAGATTGCATTATAGAAAGTAAGTTAAAATTGGTAATTGTTGTTGTTGGAAGCTGATGGAGACTCACCTCAGCAAATAGTTACTCAAAATGGTTATCATTAGGTTGAAGAAATCTTTTATTTTTTGTAGGAATAGTTTGTTTAGGTGTTGCATGGTTTCCCAGTTAAATTCAAACACTTACTGCATTTGTCATTGCATTTCAAACATTGTTATATTTTGATTTGAAGGACAATTAATTGGGGAATGTAACGTATAGCATCTAAGGAACTATATTTAAGTTTTGTCCTTTGTTTTTGTGATTTTTGAGCCAACTAATTTGCTTTGTCTGGGAGAAAAAAACTATTGCAAAATGGTTTTTGTTTTAGAGGTTTCTAATATTTTGTTCTTTTGTAGGTTCCTGATTTTGCTTACTCTCCGAATCCACATAGTGAGTAGTAGAATCAGATTCCAAGTTCAACTTTTGAGCTTTGTGTCAGTGCGTTTTTGTTTGGAGTTTGAATGATCCAACTTGCTTGCACAAATGGGAGTTTTGGGTCAGATAAGAATAATTCAGAACCCGAGCTGAATTCGAAAGTTATTCCTCGGAAAGAAGCTCCTCCTCCTAGAGCAGCACCTGTATCTGCCTCGGCACATCAAAATGTATGAATACCAAATTAAGAGTCTCTAGCTCCAATGTTTGGTTGATTATCATTTGGAGTAAGAAAATTAGTTTTTGAAGGAATTGTTTCCAAAATATGAGAACTAAACTCAATTGCATCAAATAGTTTAGTTTAGCTCAATTGAATGGGAGGTGTAAGTTTTCTTATGATGCTCCCTAATAGTATGAAGTTTGAGATATTTGTCTCATTTTTAATGATTTTGTGTGTAATATTTTGATAGTTTCATCATAATTACGTGTTTGATCTTATATTAGAGCTAATTTAGCTTTCAATAATTGAAATTAGAGAAATGTTTAAACCTGAACATATTAGCATTTGATTTAAAACAATCCTATGCATCACATGGGTTAGCGACTAGTTTTGATAATAGTAATACGTATTCTTATTAATCAAGTATTGAAATTAATTTTAATTGTTTGATTTTATTATAAATAATTTTAGTACTATATATATAAAAAGTAGGGTACAAATTATTCCATCTACCAAATAAAATAAAGGTATTTGGTTGGAGGGTATGCCAGAACATATTGCCAACAAGAGAAAATCTGGCACGCAGGAAAATCATTGAGGATAGCTCGTGTGAACATCTGTCAACAAGATACTGAATCGGTGCTTCATGTCTTGTGGGGATGCGGAGTGGCTCAAGATGTATGGGCTGGATGCAGAGTCTGTTTGCAGAAGTGTTCAAGGACCCAAAATGGATATTTTGCAGTTGTTTGAAGATTTAATGGGTCGAGTAACAGAGGATGAGTTTGAGCTGTTCTTAGTGCAGTGTTGGATTATATGGAATCAAAGGAACTCAGTCTTGTATGGAGGAACTATACAGGACCTGTCTCGGCTGAATAAACGTGCTGAGGATTTTCTAAAGGAGTTCAGAGATGCTCAAGAGCAGCTAGCCATCCAATCCACTACTACTTCAATGTAGCAGCGGGCTTCATGGATTCCACCGTCGGGCTTGGCTTACAAACTCAATTTTGATGCAGCTATTTTTGCAGGTATTAACGCCTCAGGGGTTGGAGCGATAATTCGTAATGCTAGGGGGGAAGTTATGGCGGTGTTGTTGGCAAGAGGACTCTCAGTGATGGATAGCAAAGAAGCTGAAGTTCTAGCTTACAGGAGAGCCATGGAGTTTGCAATGGAAATAGGGTTTCGGGAGCTAGTCTTAGAAGGAGATAATGCGACTGTCAGGAAGGCCTTGCTGTCTCCAAGAGCTACCTGTTGTAGGTTGGGGCATATTTATGGGGATATCCAATGTATGGCAATGGGATTTAGAGACTTCTATGTTAGTTGTGTTAAGAGAAATGCCGACTCTGTAGCACATTCTCTTGCAAAATATGCTAGACAAACTCAGGAGGAACTGGTGTGGTTGGAAGAGTCTCCCCCACCGGCTCAAGAGGCTTTGTACTTTGACAATGTTTGATTTATGAATGAATGATGTTGGGTTTGTGTTAAAAAAAAAAAAAATTATACTTATTCCAAGAATTACTTGCTCTAAAGTCTAAACCATAATAGACTATTATCGTCATTTCAACTTATTAATATAAATAGGAATAAAAGTCATTTGAACCTTGCTTCCATGCTTCAACCCATCTACTTTAAAGTAAAATCATTAAAAGCAGTTGTCATCGGTTAAAAATATCTCTAAATAATATATATATATATATATATATTTGTTTTATTAAACTTCTAACCAAAAGAAATATTTAAAAGTTGGTGCTAGTTTTTTTTTTTTTTTTTTTTGGGGTTATCCTTGGCCTATTAGCTCAGTTGGTTGGTTCTAGTATAGTTCAACTAGTAAACTCTTTTGTCATTGAATAAGAGATTTGAGATTTACTCTATTTATACTAAAAACAGATTAGTGTATTAGTCTGATAATTAAAAACAATTATCATGATTTGAGATTGGACGCTTTGAGTTCAAATAATCTCCCATAGATAGCTACTGCAATTTTCCTATTACATGCAATAAACAAACTTATTTCAACCAAAAAATTATGCAAAGCAGTCTACCATTATTACTTTTATCCCAATAAAATTTCAAGCACAAATTCGCAGCTATTAATTTATTGTGATTCTCTAAGAATTATAATTGTAATCAACAAAATCAATAGCTTTCAAAAATTATTGACCTCGGTTCAAAAAAAAAAAAATTATTGACCCCACTTACATCTTCAAAAATCACTATAAGTTCTATTATTTCTAAATGTTGGCAGATTATGTATTAAGAATTAATATAATATTCATTATTAGTATTCAATCATAAGAGCATAGAAAACTTGACAGTATTTATTTGTCCATTCAGACAATATATAATCATCCTGATTTTTTTTTCCTTATAAAATTTCTTTTAGTTACTGATTTTCATAAATTCATATTAAAATAAATTTCCTAAAATTTTATAAAAATAAATTAGTATGTATTATTCCATTGATATGTTTTTGGTGTTAGCTAGAGACATTGTTACGCTTTAAACCATCTCTTATTTGAATCTAATATTCATGGAATAACAATAATAATAAAAATTGAACATGTTCTATTTGTCTTCCTTTTCATGGTAAGTACCAAAATAATCAACCATAGTCATACACCAATTTATGTTCACCATTTTGTTCACAAGCCTAAAGTATCGAAACTAGCGTATTACTCATTTGGTTATTCAATAATTTTGTATGCAAGCTATCTTTATATAGTCAAAATTACATGCCTAGCATTCAGCAAACACTCATTGCACATGCATAGCTTTGTTACATAATTTTTAATGCGTCATAAAAAGGATCAGAATACTTTTATGAGAAATGTGAGAACAATAATTAAATGATTTATTTAATATTTTCTAATAGCATAATCTTATGGGAAAATTGATAATTTATTATAGAATAAAGCAATTAATCTTGAGCTCAACATGGTCTCCTCTCTATCTTTCATTTAAAAAATAAAAAATCTAACATGTTGAGCCTCACTCATTAAGGGGAAGCTTGGAACAAGCGAGGAAGAGTGCCACAATAATAGATAAATGATTAAATTTATCATTTCTTAATAGTTTAAAATCTTAGAACAATTAACGATTTATCAAGAATGAAATTTAGTAGCATAAAGGTTTGGAATCTTTCATGGAAAATTTAAGTAGCTCAAGGAAGAGTGAAGATATTTTGGTTCAAACATTCATATGATTACTAGTTCACTACCATGCACTTACTTTTGAAAGATGCCGAAGAATAGAGCTGTCAATAACTATGATGATTCATTCGAACGAAATACTTGTTAGTAGAGCTAATGAAATGATTAGGATAAGAGATGCATTATTTAAGATCAGCTTGCATCAAACCGTGCAAGGTACAGTTCAGAAGCAAGTTATAAAGTTCATAACAATAATAAAGTAATTTGAAGATATCTCTTGTACTCTTACTATGCTGAGTTCCCTGCAGATTGTTGCAGTATTTGCTATTATGCTGGAAAACTTCCGTATTGATGTCTAAATTCATGTCTTAATCTTTTAAAATAAGCTCACACATGCTTATGCCATCAGGTGCTCAGATCTCTTTTCTCGGTATTTCAATGGTCGGAGATAAATGACAATATATCATGCTTAAGGTCTTACGGTATGAGGACCTCACTTCAAACCTTGCCATCTCTTTGCTTTTCATTTAAGTTTAATAAAATTCCACATGCAGAAAGGTTGGGGGTACACTTGTAGCTTAGACTCATCCTTTCCCCATTAGCTAAAACTTTTGGATAAGTGGTCATTTATCACACTGTAAGCATCAATTTTTCTTGGAAATACAATATCATTCCAATAAATATAAAAAAGTTCACCTTGCGCTCTTGACATGGTATTTGTAATATTTCAACTTACTGACAGCTTGACAATAATCAACTAGTTTTCTCTGGAAAAAGGGTTGGCATAAACGTACCTATAAAGAATTGTCTACAAGAAGTATTTTCTCAGAGTGGAAAGTCCCACTCTCGCTGTGTAATATCTTGCCATTCCATCTCATCCAATCTGTGATGTCTTTTACTTTCACAATGATGTCCACATGTTCTCTTACTATAGGCCCATTCTCTTATTATTACAGAGTGCAGAAGAAACCCCATATCAAGTGACATATTGACTACAATGGGTTTGTGTAGATGTTGAAGCCTTCTTTTCAATGATGAAGATGTTAGAACTTAAAACCAAACTTTGCATATGGAGGGACCTCCAACTTTGATGGAAAAGAAAAAGAGTTTCCACTTTATCTCATGATTCTCATGTCAACCAAACTGACTAAAAGGTAAAAGCTTACCTACTTTAATCATAATCTTTGGTCCAGCAGTTTGCACTTAAGGATCTAAGAGAAGCATTAACTCAAATTTAAGGACCAATCACAAATATAGATCACTTTAGAAAATACAACTAATTCCTACTGATTCTCTCTTTTTTGTTTTTCTTTTCCCCCTCCTTTCCTAGGGTGTTTTTCTTTATATCCAATTAAATTTTCCTTCATTAAGTGGGCAGTTGTTGGGTAAGAGAAGTTTTGTTGTAACCACGATTCTTCCAATAAACCAGATAGAAATACGAAAGCTTACTTGTCCATGTACATGCTGAATACACCGTTGGCATGTATGAAATCATATGTTCGTGGGTATGTTGAGAAAGCCTCACACCTGCAAGTAAGCAGTAACACTGTCCATAAACTCAATTTTGAATTAAAAAAGAACATCTTAATAGTATTCAATGCATGTTCAAAAGTATGTAATAAAAATTATCCCAGAAATCCAGGAACCAAAAATGGTGGGTACCGCATTGGGCGGCAAATGATCCAAAATGTGGCTGGGAGAACATTTGACAGGAGATGGGTACAGGTGGAGGCGGTAGAGAGAGGAAGACTTTTATTTTATTTTTTTTCTCATATTTTCAGTCCATTCTTTTCCAAAAAAAGTTCATTAACCCAATAGTCTACAATATTTAATTAAAGTAAATCACCCAAAATTTTGAATAGAACATAGAGGTAAAAGCACAATATCTGAAGTATGGTTCTCATTGAAACATTATAGTAGTTCGGAAGGCAGATGAGTCCAGCGTATACAGTAGCAACAGTCACGTACAGAACTTCTGATATATGAACAAAGTTTCTCTCCAAACTAGTTTGGAGAGAAACTCTTCAAACTTCTTATATATTTCATTTTTGGGCGTGAATTTTGAGAATTTAACCATTGAATTTCATATTCTTTATATTCTTAACATACGTATCAAATTTCGTTCAAATTGGATATTATTTACTATTTGATCAATTAACTTATTTTTTACATATAACTTTAAATCACAAAAACTTGAAATTATAACCTTTATTTGATGACATAGCAATTGATCTTTGATCTTCTTGAAATTTTGTAAGCATTAAGAATGTAATAAGAACATGTAATCTAACGGTCATATTTTCAAAATTCACACTCAATATAAAGATATATGATAAATTTGTAAAATTTCTCTCCAAACTAGTTTAGAGATAAACTTTGTTCCTGATACATTTACATTTCAAGCATGCCAAAGTAATAGTTACACTATTGGAAACTCATACTTTGGAAGGCATCACAAATTTTGCAATTGAAGGCCAACCATAGGACATAAAGGGAATTACATGCAATAATTGCAAAAATCCATAGAGATTAACAAATTCCTGGTTCCATCTAGATCATACATTGCCCAACCTGCCTCAAAGACAAAGATTCTCAAAAACATGACAAAATACCAGATAAGAAAAAACAAGAGATAGAGAGAGAGATTGGCTCTAACTCTTACCAGTTCATGTAAGTTCCGATTAGGCCTTGCTCGTAGACAATACCAAGGGTATTATTTTTTGCATCAAAGGGAACAACATTCATCACCCAAACTGGACACTTTGTCAGAGCAGCTGCAAAACCCCCAAAGCCAGCATTCATATCCATAACATTTATAAATTTACAATTGTTGAGAGATTTGAGTATGATCCCATAGTGGGAAACTCTCCTTCGCCATAACTGAACATTTTCATTTAAGGTCCTCACCGTAATTCCGTTAATAATTTTACTTGTAATTCTAGGTGGAGCAGCATTCAACCGTTTAGGCCATTTTTCTAGAGCACCACCAGATATATCGTGGACATCTTTCACTTGTGGAAGAGGGAAAATGCACGGAGCCATTTTTGTGTACCTGTTCAGAAATGCATAAAGAATTACCCACTACATCTTATTGCGAGTACAGTTATTTACATTGGATTTAGGAAAAATAAAAATAGAAAAAATAGAACAGAGGAATCACAAATGATAATTTTTGTAGTTTGACCTTAGGCTTATATCTGCAGTAGGGGGATTATAAAGGTGGCTTAAATTAAAACTCTCACAAACTCAAAACTCCAAATATTAGCAAAGAGCAGTCTCTCATAAACAGGACAAGAGAGTTTCTCTTAAGCCTAATTCCCTAGAGGCAGCATCCACCAAGTAGAATGAACAATCAGCAGACAAACACATACTGAGAGAGCATAGTTGTCAACACTCTAAGAAGAATTTGGACTTCTATTTGCCATGAGAAACGGACATACGACCTGTGCTACATTTGATGGTGATTCCACAAGACACAATGTATTTGTAATAGAATTTGCTCTTGTTTTTGTTTTTTCAGGAATACATTTTTGATGACCTATTTACAAAATGAAGTGGTATGCTGCATATACTTGCTAAGAAAGCCAAGGACAAGAGTATAATTTTGAATTAACAATAATAATACTAGCTCCAAAGTTTTATAGACTTCCTACTAACAAAATTTTCAGCTTCTTTCAAGGTACCAATGCTAAACACAGCAACCAAAGTTGGAACTCTGAAAGCATAAGTGCAATTTGTTTTAAGTTTTCCATGTTGGACGTATGATATCTCAGTTGGACACAACCTATGTCATCAAACTCACTATACAATGTTAATGTGAAAATGGAATAAGAACTCATCAACCAGCATCAGCCTCAGGTGAAGTGCAGAATTGAGGTGATTTCCATGCCTTTAAACTTTTGGATGCAGTGCATATGATTACTGGGTTTTCTCCACACAGCAATTGAACCTCTCTCTGCAATCTTTTTCCAGCACAATCGCCTAGCAAGATCTTCCAAACTGATTTGCTCATTTTCCAAGTCCTTAGTCTGTCTCTCCCAACCTTTGAAATTGAC
Source organism: Castanea crenata (assembly GCA_020976635.1). Taxonomy (NCBI): domain Eukaryota; kingdom Viridiplantae; phylum Streptophyta; class Magnoliopsida; order Fagales; family Fagaceae; genus Castanea; species Castanea crenata. The sequence continues at coordinate 17,885 of JAGHPS010001045.1, forward strand.
CCTCCAATTTATCGGTGGCCCAGATAGTACCCAATAGCCACCAGGACATAAAATTCGATCAATCTCCATCAGATATAATCCATCTGTAGTGAAAGAAAAAGGATCAGACTATAAAGCAACTTTTATTGAAATAAAGCCAACCACACCCAGGCCATTGTTGTAGACGACAGTACACAATGATTTGATTGTAACTCACTTAGTAATTGGAATTATTCCAGCCTCCTCTCATAGTATGAATCATTTCCACCACTGTAACAAAGACAAATTAGGATTTTAAAAAACCTAAGTCATTTTACCATTAAATTTTTTTCCAATGAGCTTTCGTTATCTTATGGAACAACTCAAATTTCAAAACCACATGGACCTGCAAGTTGCCATGAAGCATTAAAAGAAGAGATTTTGGATTTACAATAATATGGAGTCAAACAGCTTCAAATCTGAAGATTCTAATTTAAGTACCATATCTAGTCCATGGTACAAGGCATCTGGAACAGTGAGCCATATCAAACGCTCTTGATGGGAATGGTAGCCTATTGGTGCTTAGCACACCAAGCATGGCGGGAAGTCCTCTTTCCAAGGCAAAATGTACTTGAGCTTCATGTATATCCCGTGGTGCATTTGACATCGTCAAGATGTTATAATCCATCAGAGAGGCTCCAAAGCTTGCAACCTAAAAAGTGTGTAATGCGATACACAAGACTGCTTACAATGAGTAACCCAAATTTGTTGTGTATAGTTCAATAACTCACATTATACATTACAAGCTATCAGGATTCCTTATCTATTTTCATTATTGTTTATTCCAAGACATCATTCCTCTCCAACACTAGAAAGGTGAATCATAAATTTGAAAACTGACTCCTAAAAAACCTTTTTTAATAAAGAAAATTACTATAATTGGAGTGGTTTAAATGCAGCATGAATATAAATGTGATCAATGTGATCAATATCACAGCCAAAATTGGTGCCTCGAAAGAGGAAGAAAGGAGCAAGAGAAGCAAATTAACAAATATAAAACTCTTGTGGATTTTGAGGTTCCGCAAAAATGATCATACAAAAATAGAGTTATAAATTTTTTCCAAACATTTTAAGAGAGGAACTGCAAGTGATCAATAAAAATATTTTAATTCAAGTATTCAAAAGACAACCCATGAATTGGCGTAGGGCATACATGTCTATGTGTATAACCAACATACAAAATATGGATCTCATGACACTATCTAAATTTCAAAATTAATAAAAGTTACAGTGCGAGCAAAAGCATACATTGGCAACATGTGATATATCTGTTGGAAAAACTGGTTTTGTATTTCATACAAAACACATAGCGGAAGCAATAAACAAAGATCTATTTCATTCATGATTGATAATGTGCATTATGTAAATTTCAGAATTTAAGAACAAGATAGCGTACCTTAGTGTGGTGAAATTCAAAACCAATAATTGAAGTACTTGGGAATACTTTTAATCTTTACTCCAATTCTACTTTACGCCTAAAATGTGTGGTCTCTCAATCAGTTTTCAAATGGAGAATGAAAGTGTGTCTCACTCTCACATACACACAATTTCTTATATCACTAATGAAAATTCTGTATGTTTCTCCCTTTATAATTAACTGATTATCTAATTGGGTTGGCCTATTGGGTCTTTCCAATTAGGTTTTAGTGTGTGACTTAGAATGAGACCAAAATGGACTAATAAGATACTAGCTCCAATGGACGTTGGATTTTTCCGTGAACTCTTGAGAAGTCCAAAGTTACCATTAATTATATTTAATACCACTATATAAATATAATTGCACTCCAGACCTTATTAATAAATTATATTCTAAGACTTTATTATACATGCAACCTTTTCATAAAATATTCATAGTAATATAAAGTAAAAAAATATAGACTGCCACTTTGAAAATTACTACACCTTAATCCTTGAATACCCAGTTTAATCCTTTAAAGTTATTCATCATATATTTATGAAATCCAATTTCATAAATATATACTTTAGTAATTTCTTACCAAAGTGGTTAGGTCTAACTCTCTGAATAACTTATCCCATTAAACTTATCTCAAAAGAATATTTTATATCTTCGTTAAGAGACTATGAATTCCATCTTGAGAATATATATTCCATCAATACTAAATATGGTTGTCCAACATACTAAGGTTTTAACCGTTACTTTAAATCTCACTCCTGATATATCAAAACAATATACACCTCATGATTAAGTCCATTATTCTCTCAGAATTAAGAGTCCATGCAAATAGAAGTCATGAGATTTATTATTCATTTGACAGTCGTTAGGAGAATAATAAATCTCACAGCGGTCTAGTTCAATATGTCTTAACTCTTAAAACATATCAACAAGAAATCTCCACTTCCATGATCAAGACAAATCATCTTAGTTGATACGTTATAGTCTTCACAAATAAAATGCCAAATTTCATCATTGACTACGAACTATAAATTCTGAGTTTACAAAGAACTTGTGACTTATATCTTCTGTGACTAAATCACATACTATGCATCTCACGAACTATATGATAATGTCAAAATATTCATATTACTATTATTTTAGATAATAATAAAATAATTTTATTAATCACAATATTAAGTCATACACAATGTCATACATAATATCATACATAACATCATACAATAGGATTTAAGGGCACTAATCCTAATAATCTCTCACTTTCCCTAAAGACTATTGTGCACTAATCTAACTCCCATTCCCTCCAAATGTGACTCGAAAGTCCTTTGAAGCAAGGCTTTGGTAAAAAGATCTGCTAGATTATTTCCACTTTCAATCTTTGCTACGATAACATCTCCACGAGCAACAATGTCTTGAATGATGTGGTACTTCCTCTCAATATGCTTTCATTTCTTGTGATTCCTTGGATCTTTGGATTATGCAACCACTCCACTATTGTTGCAAAACAATGTGATGGGAACTTGCTCTATTCTCATAACACCAAGATCAAAAAGGAATTTTTTGATCCAAACAGCTTCCTTTTTTGTTTCACAAGCAGCAACGACCTTAGCTTCCATAGTGGAGTTCGCAATACAAGATTGCTTAACACTCCTCCAACTTATGGCTCCACCTCCCAAGGTGAAAACACATCCTAAAGTGGATTTTATGAAATCTAGATTTGATTGAAAATTTGAATCTGTACAGCCAATGGGAATTAAATCCTCACACCGGTAAACAAGCATATAATCTTTCGTTCTCCTAAGATATTTGAGAATATGCTTTGCAGCTTGCCAATGTTTTAGTCCTGAAGTTGATTGATATCGGCTGACCATACCAACTGAATAACAGATATCTTATCTAGTACAAAGCATGGCATACATGAGACTTCCCACTGTAGAAGCATAAGGAAATTGTCTCATCATATTTTCTTCCTCTTAAGTTTTAGGCCTTTGGTCATCAAACAAAGGAACTTCATGTCTAAAAGGAAGCAATCATTTCTTGGAGTTTTGCATGCTAAACCGTTTTAGAACCTTATCTATATATCCAATTTGTGATAAGCCTAACATCTTATTCTTGTGATCTCGCCAAAGCTTGATCCCTAGAATAAAGTTAGCCTAAGCCAAGTCCGTCATATCAAATTGGCTTAACAATCAAACCTTTACTGATGACATTACCCTTACATCATTCCTAATGAGTAGACTATCATCAATATAAAGCACTAGAAATATTATTACTTTATCTCGATGTCTTTTGTACACACATGGTTCATCAAGATTTTGTTCAAGACCAAATGACTTGATTGATTGATCAAATTTGATATTCCATGACCTAGATGCTTGCTTAAGTCCATAAATGAACATTTTCAACTTGTATACCATATGTTCTTGGCTCTTTGCTATAAAACATTCTTGTTACTGATGGAACTATGCACGTAAGCAACAGAAAAATAACAGATCTACTTCATTCATAAATGTTAACATGCACCATGTAAGTTTCAGAATATAAGAATAAGAGTGTACTTTAGAGCGGTGAATTTCAAAACTGAAGATCCGAAACTTGAGAACACTTTTAATCTTCACTCTAATTCCACTATCGCCCAAGATGTGTGGTCTCTCAATTAGTTTATAAAGGGAGAATGTTAGAGTGTCTTACTCTCTCACACACACACACACACCATTTCACAATAGTGTTCACTTACAAAATTCTCTACAGAAAATTCTGTATATTTCTCTCTTTGTATGTAACTAATTATCTAATTGGGCTAACCTTTTGGGCCTTTCCAATTGGGTTTAAGTATGTGGCTTGGAGTGGGACTAAAAAGGACCAACAAGACACTAGCTCCAATGGGCCTTGGGCTTTTCTATCAACTCTTGATAAGTCTAAAGTTACCATTAATTATTTTTAATATCATTATATAAATATAATTGTACTTTAAGTCTTATTTATAAATTACATCCCAAGACCTTATCGTACATGCAACACCTTCATACAATATTAGTAATAATACAAAGTCATGAATATACACTGCCACATTGTAAATTACTACATCTTATCCTTGAGTACCTGGTTTAAACCTTTATGTTATTCATTATATATTTATGAAATCCAATTCCATAAATATATAAACTTTAGTAACTATTTACCAAAGTAGTTAGGCCTAATATTCTGAATAACAAACCTATTAAACTTATCTCAAGGGAATATTTTGTATCTCCGTTAAGAGACTATGAATTTCATCTTGAGAATATATGTTCCATCAACACTAAATGTGGCTGCCCAATATACTGAGGTTTTGACCGTTACCTTAGATCTCATTTCTGATATATCAAAGCAACCTACATTTCATGATCAGGTCCATTATCCTCTCAAGATTAAAATTTCATGCAAATAGAAGTCGTGAGATTTATTATTCATTTGACAGTCGTTAGGAGAATAATAAATCTCATAGCGGTCCAGTTCAATAATGTCTGAATATTCATGTTACCATTATTTTAGATTATAATAAAAACAACTTTATCAATCACAACATTAAGTCATACATAATGTTATATATAATAACATGTATTGTATCATTCAATAGGATTTAAGGGCATCAATCCTAACAGTTACAACATATATATTTCTTTTTCAAGATTGTCATTAAGAAATGCAGTCTTGACATCCATTTTCCAAATCTCATAATCATAATGAGTAGCAATAGATAAGAGAATTCTGATAGACTTAAGCATAGCTATTGGCGAAAATGTTTCATCATAATCAATACCTTCTTTTTATGTATACCCTTTCTTCACTAGTCTTGCTTTAAAGGTTTCAACCTTTCCATCTATCCATCTCTTCCTCTTGAAAACCCATTTGCAACCAACAGGTTTAATGCCATTAGGCGCCTTTACAAGATCTCATACATGATTGGAATACATAGAATCCAATTTAGATTTCATAGCTTGGACCCAATGATATGCATCTATATCATTCATTGCTTCATCATAAGTGTAAAGATCCGATTCAGCCTCTTCTGAGATAGCTTCATTAGTTTCTCCCAAACCTATAAATCTTATAGGAGGCTAAACAATTCTCCCACTATGACGAGGCACCTGTGTACTAGTCATCTCATGAGTAGTACCTTATGGTATATCTAACATAGTCACATTATCCCTAGTTTCATCCATTAGTTGTTCAACTACAGGTTCATCTATTTCAACCAATACAACTTTACTTCTAGGATTAAAATTATTCACATAATCATCTTTAAAAAATTTGGCATGGGTGCTAACAAACACTTTGTTATCCTTATGATTATAAAATAAATAACCCTTTGTTTCCTTTAAATACCCTAAAAACATGAATACTTTCGTTTTAGCTTCCAACTTATCAATCATCCCTTTCAACACATATGCTAGACATCCTCAAATGTGGAGATATTTTATACTAGGCTTACGCCCACTCCACAATTCCTTGTGTGTGTTGGGAACAAATTTTGATGGAACCAAATTAAAAATATGCATAGCATTTTTTAGTGCATATCTCGAAAAAGAAACTAGTAAAGTTGGGTAACTCATCATGGACCTAACCATTTCCAAAAGAGTCCTATTCCTTCTTTCCGCTACACCATTTTGTTGGAAAGTTCCAGGTGCAGTCAATTGGGAGACAATCCCATTTTGAATTAGGTAATCCTTGAAATCCCTAAGAAGGTATTCGCCACCTTGATCAGATCGAATGGCCTTTATGCGTTTACCCAATTGATTTTCAACTTCAGCCCTAAACTCTTTGAACTTTTCAAAGGCTTCGGACTTCGGTCTCATTAGGTATACATAACCATATCTTGAGTAATCATCTATAAAAGTGATGAAATACTCATGATCTCCTTTTGCTTAGGTTGACATAAGACCACATACATCTGTATGAACTAATTCAAGCAACTCTTGGGCACTCCTACCTTTTGCATTAAAAGGTTGTTTGGTCATTTTACCTTCCAAATAAGATCCGCAAATTGGAAATCCATTAAAGTCCATGGGCTGTAAAAGTCCATCTTTGATTAGTCTTTGAATCCTATTTGAATTAACATGACCCAAACGCAAGTGTCATAGATATGCATTACTAGTAAAAGGAAATTTTCTCTTTAATGATTTTACATAAGAGCTACTATCTAATTTAGAATTGTATAATTCATGCTTGTTAGGAGTTAAAATATAAAGATCATCCACAATATTGCCAGAACAGATAAATATTTTATCATTCTTTATTACAAAATTATCTTTAAGGATAACACAATATCCATGTTTACCTAAGTAAGTTGTAGAAATTAAATTCCTACGAACATTAGGTATATACAAACAATCTTCCAATATTAAAACTCTAGACTTAAAGCATAAATTAAACACTCCAACAGTTACAACTGGAATCCTGCTCCCATCAGCCTAAGTAAGAAATAGTTCTCCCTCATTTAACTTTCTGGTCTCTTGGAACCCCTGCAAAGAATTGTAGATATGATTAGTACAACCTAAATCCACACACTAGGAATCCATTGGATTCTATACCAAACATATTTCAAGAAGAAATGAGCTTTTCATACTTTTATTCTTAGCAACTTTGAATGATGGACAATTCCTCTTCCAATGTCCTTTCTCACCACAATGGAAACACTTTCCTTTGGTTTTCTTTCCTTTCTTAGCAACTCCTAAGGCAATTTGTTTACCATTTTTCTTAGTAAAATCATTCTTCTTCTTCTTCTTCTTACCCTTGCCTTTCGACTTAGGTTAAGAAGTAGAAGCTTCACCCATATTAGCTTCAACACTAGGAGTACCAAGGATGCCTTCCGCCGTCATTAACTCATTCATTAATTCAAACAAAGAATAAATCTTTTTGTTCATATTATAATTGAGTCTAAATTCCTTGAATGAATCAGGTAGTGACTAGAGTATCATATCCACTTGGGATTCTCCATCAATGTCGGCACCAAAAACTTCTAATGTGTTCAGATTAGCAATCATCCTAAGACAACGCTCCCTCACTAAACTTCCTTCAGCCATTTTTGTATTATAAATTTGCCTCACAATTTCTTGCATTGTAGAACGGCCTTGCTCACCAAACATCTCCTTTAGATTAAGTATTATGTATGAAGCTAGTTCTACATCCCGCATTTGATGTTGTAGAACATTTGAGATAGATGCTAGGATATAGCACTTGGCCATCTTATTAGATTTTTGCCAACGATCATATCGCTGCTTTTCTTCAAGATGAGCATCTAATGAATGAAAGCTAGGAGATGGTTGAGTAAGCATATATTTGTGCTCTTCAACAATAAGAACAATGTCCAAATTTCATTTCTAGTCAACATAGTTGGATCCAATCAGTTTGTTTTGATTAAGAGTAGCAACAAGTAAGCTAAATGATACCATGGTTTAAAATTTGAAAATAATAGACATGAATATAATAAGTAAATTGGACATTATCAATTTACCATATAAGCATATAATATGGAACCTTAATAAAACCATAAAATAATATATGCAATGACTACCCAATCTATGTCTATAATTCCTTGGTAGCAAGTTTATTATAAACACATTAATTAGTTGAGAACTATTCTCATTATTAGTGCTATCATGATAACTCTTATCAAACATTAATAATATGCCTTTAGCCTCTAAGTAATAATGACATAGCTCTTTTGGGAGGTTAACATTACACTTAGTCTAGTGTACACCATTATCTAGAGTCATGTGTAGCCACATTTCTTCTCCCTTCTTATAGTGTTTAAACTTGTAGTACCATGGAACAAAACACCCTCCTTTGGGATCGCGAGGCATATACGCCAAGACGAGGTGTTTACCCACACTACTTTAAACCGACAATGGAGACCGTGAGATCCAACTCTTGTATCTCTCTCCCACTAAATATTTTAAATTAAAAGTTTTTAAGATCAAAAACCATAATAATGCTAGACACTTTGAAAACATAATTCTAATCTCATTAGGAATAAATTTCATAATCCTAGCATTAATATATATAAATATATATAACGTAATGTAAACTCATATTACATTTAAAAATCCATATTACATTGTATATAATATAATATATGGATATATATAATGTAATATGGATTTTTAAATGCAATATATGATTTTCTATTACATTATATATATACTATACGGATTGTAAGAATCCTTATAAACCAAGATGACTAACACATGCAAAATGGCCACACCATTTTCAAGCCATGCACTGCATGCATCAAAGTCCAAGAGTGCAATAAGTTTTCAAGCCATGCAATGAATAAACCAAGAAGTGCATTAATATTATAGTCATTGAATCCTTATAACACTTCTTTGCAAGAGTTCATATATATATATATACACGGATTGAAGGAAACAAATAACACATATAAATGCATTAATTCTTTATAACTTACATGCCATATAATATTCAGCCATATAACAATTCCCACTTCCAAGCCAACAGTGCAAGGAATGAAGACACGCAAAAAGGTAGTTATTTATATATATATATATATATATATAGGTACAATGAGAATAACTACCCCTTTCGAATGCATATCACGACCATAGACATTGAATGTTGCCGTGCATAATTGTAATGGCTATTATATATATATATAGATAGATAGGGTCATCTTAGGAAATCCTTTCTTGTGTTTGTTGTATCCTTTCATCACAAACAATGAAGGAATCACAGCCCATCCCTTTGGTCAGTCTGTTAAGTTTGAGTTCATAAGAAGCCTCGAACCTTGGGAAGTTAACTCCCTCCAGAAAGCTTCTATATCAAAAACTCTCAGTACTATTACCATCCATTCCTCTCCATCTTATAATCAAGCCCAACACCTTGATTCAGCCAAAACAATTGATGATTCTTTTGACCCCAATCGGTCCCAGTTATCATCATGCATTCATCATGTAAATATTTGCATCTCTTCATCCATCAGTTTTAAAAGCAAAAAGGTTTTTAACAGTTATTTGAAAAACTCAAATGATCCAAACCTTCCTTGGCAGGAGAGAAAGAAAGCACTAGTAAGTGGACAATGACTTCTTCAGCAGAGAAGAAGGGCAAAGGGAAATCCTCAAGACAAGAGACTACCAGCGGGACAGTCTTTTGTAAACCATGAAGGCGCATCCTCTACCAACCATAGAGGAGCAACATCCCTTCAGGAATTTGTCCCTCCAACAGTGACATATTCCAGTGGTGATATGGCTATTGTTTTACAAGAAGTTTTATCCAGGACTTTGCAATTCAATGATGGAGCATATACAGACTTACCTTACTCCATTAAATGCCTCCTTGATAACCTTCGCTTTGCCTACACTAGAAAAAACCAAGACCTAATCCAAAAAACCCTCAGAGCACTAGAAATCCACCTAGTTAACCTTGAGGCTAGGAATGAAATCTTGACCAGTCAACTCTCTGAAAAAGAGGATATCCATTCAATGGATAAAATGACTATCATGAGCACTGATTATGCTAAGCTCAGTCTTAAGACTAGAGCTACTCTAAGAAGTGCCACTGCCAACTTGCCACCAGACTTACAAACTCGTATTCTGAGAAGCAAGGCTATGAATAAGTCTTTGAATCTTTGATTTAAACATTTCAAAATGTTGGTTACGACCATTATCCCTAATCCAGACGATTCAGATGATATTGATAATTTTATCATGCAAGCCAAATGGGAAGAATACTTTGGAAGTAGCTCCAGGGTATATGAAAACAAGCATCCCTTTCTGGGACTTTTGGTCAATTATGAAGATGGATCAGACGAAGAAGAAAGAGATCCTGCTCGGCTCTCAAAAATGTTTGAATCTGGTTTTATCAGACTTATCAAGCTCACAAGCCATGACCAAATTAGCCAGTTACCCCAGATCATCCAAAATACTGTTAAGCAAGTCAACAGCCCCTTTGTTTCTATCAGATGTTAGAGTACTTTACCAAAATGGGACAGAGACAATTGGATGGAAGTTCATCCCTCAAAGAATCTTGTCCTCATTAATGGTTTCACTTATCAGGGTCCATGGTATGAAGGGGACACCTATATTTCATTCAAATACCCTAATGCTCTAGCAGAATGCTGGAGAAACTACTTCAACAACCAAATTCTTGATATCAGCCAGGATCTATGGAAAGACTACCAATTTATAGGTTCTACAGATAGGAACTATGTCTTTGGAAGACGACCATATGAATCTGCCATTAGAGATCTCAAGAAAGCTGGGCCTGATAATCCTAGAGAGTTCCTTACAGGGAAAAAGCCTCTCCATGAGCCTCTCCTCTACTGCGGACTATGCAACCATTATGCTAGATATCACGACCACAATTATGACAATGATTCCCCATGATCCCTATAATGGATATCCGTCAGATGCTCCTGATACTGACTAAAGCATCTTGACCCAGCAACTTAGGATAAGATCACAATTCGGCTACTATTCAAAATCAACACTAGCCACTGATATGAACAGTACCCACATCATGAACAGTACCAGCACCTAGCAGTTTCCCTGACAGATTACTATTCATCCAACAGCGACCGATGAACAGTACTCTGAAAAAGCAAGGAGACAAGTCACTCCTCTCAAAACAGTAAAAGTTACTGTTCACCAACACAGTCATTTAGAATTACTGTTGCTTTTAGTGGAAAGAGTTTTCACCTCAGTAAAAGCAATTCACCTTCTGTGATTCCAACAGTCTTCAAAAGGCATCCAAGGCTCCCTCCAGTCTATATAAGGTAACCACTTCTCCATTCTAAAGCAGGTCCAATTTTAGGAGCAATTCAGCAACTCCAAAAATCCCTCTTCTTCCAACCAAGAGTTCTCAGCTCTGCCTCCTCTTTACAACCTTTAGCATTGTAATCAGATGGCTTTTTATTTCTGTAATACCCTAGCTGGTATTTATCACTGTAACCATATGGCCTCAACCGGCCTTTATTTGTATCTTTCGCACATGGCCTCAACCGGCCTTAGTCTGTAACTTACCCACTGTAACCATATAGCCTCAACCGGCCTTTATTTGTATCTTCCGCACATGGCCTCAACTGGCCTTAGTCTGTAACTTACCCACTGTAACCATATGCCTTCAACTGGCCTTTATTTGTATCTTCTGCACATGGCCTCAATCGGCCTTAGTTTGTAACTTACCCCCCTTTTGGTATCAGAGCCAAGTTGGCCCGGTCGGAGTTGTAAGTCACTATTTAACATTCAATCAAGTTGGTCGACACTGCCGCCATAGTTATCCAAGTTATTTTGGCATTATAATTATTTTGAATTATTTTATGGATATGTCTCCCATACCCTATATTTTGTTTTACATCTATTTCATGATAACTCTTCCATTCCCATTTATTTATTTCTTCGTCTGCTATTATTTCATCATCTTCTATTATATCTGCAAATGGTAGGCTGAGCCTCCTTCTAACCATTCTACTTGTTATTCTATGATTATTTGTTCAGATTAACCTTTGCCTCCCTGTTATCCCGATTATTCTAATTTTTGTGTTTAGCCCTAAAGTTTATTGCAGATTTATATGCCTATAAGATTTGTTTACCAAAGTCTATGTGGTCTCCAAGCCTTAAAGTGACCGAAAATCTTACTGGTTTTGGTTTGGTCAGCCCATGTTAGCCGAGGGAAGGCGTTGAAGGGTGGTCCCCATTTTGGAGGAGAGTACGGTAGGTAGGAGTTCTCAGATCAAGTGTCTATCTCATTGTTGTATACTTTTGTTTCAGATCTAAAGGTTAGATCCATAAGTTTGAGGATAAAGGTGACTAGGTTGTGATCGTTGATTTGAGCTTGTAACCCCAGAATCATGAATAGGTTGTTTAGAAGTTCCTTTTCTACCAGCAGTAGATGTTCCCAACCATCATCCATTCCAGATATACCAGCAGACATAGGAATACTTAATTCAGAATCTTATGAGCTATCCGATCTAGATCTAGACATTGGAGATTGGAATATCCCAAAAGTAGCCACCAGCCAATTCTATAAGTCTTCATGGTCTTTGAGCAAAGCGTTCAAGTTTGACTACCATGTTAAGACCATAGAACAAGTTTATGGTATAAACAAGGAGTACGAAACGTGTTACTTGTTATCCCCTTCAGCCATTCAAAAGCATAAAGACAAAGGATATAACTTCCTACATATAGGACTTGTCCGTTAAGCCACTCACCAGAAGAGGTTTGAACAGCTCAATCCTCATGGCCCTTAGAGTTGCTCATCACATCAGATTCGATGATAGCCTTTTAGGAACCATAGAAACTAGTCTTAGCAACGGACCCATCCATTTTAACTGTTTCCCAGATTTCACTATCCATATCCATGATAGCACAATTATCAAAGCCCTCACACTCAATATCAAGACCCATGGAACCCTCATGACGCAGGGAACTAGTCAGATCGCCTTGATATACAGAGTATACTACAAGTGCATGAGAACGAACATAAATGTTGGAGCACTTGATAGAAGGAAGAGAGGTGAGACAACCCTCATCCAAACCACTGACCCTAGCGCTAAGATTCAAGTCCTAAGAACCCTGAAATGGACAGAAGTCACATTCCCAGCCAATTGGACTTTAGAGAATGAGAACCATACTCTACAGATCCAAAACCCAGCCCAGAATCCAGATCTAGAATTTGTCCAGCAACTTGCCGACGACATGGTTAGGTTAAGCTTTAACAAATCTAAGATTAGCACTCCTCTAGATTATGAGTGTAGACCATCTCTGGATATACCTTGGTTTAGATCTCCAACTGACCTACATCAACCCCATAAGCAGTCACCTATCTACCTTAGAGATAGATCTGCATCCCAGTGTAGCTCAACCAGACCTCTAGGATCACCATTCCCAAGGTCTAGAAGAGATCTAGGTGTACAGCTTCAAGGAGTTAGAACCAATTTCCAACTCACCACACCTTGCTACACAGCCAAACAGGATTCAATTGTCAATGAGGAAGACGATCGTGAGCAATCCCCCCCATCCCCATCTGGGACTGATATGGAACAGCCTCCAGATTAGCCAGAAGAATCTCTAAACATCCTAGTTCTAAACAGAGAGTTTGTTCCTGACCTAGAAGAATTAGGTAAGGATTTAGTTCTGAGGAAAACAAGGCTAAAAGAGAAGCCTACAAAGCCAATTATGCTAGAGAGTAAAAGGAAAAAGTGTTTGAAGCATGGACGGCATTCATGAGGGAAATATCCCGTAATGTCCCCTTTTTCATATACTTCGAAAGGTATTTTGGCCAGCACAAGTAGTTTTGTGTCTCTACCAAGACTTGGACCTTAGATGAACCTAACACAACTAAGGAAAAGGTTAGCCATTTAACTCTTAAGCAACTTCCTGTCAAGCCATCTCCAGACAGGCACATTAGCCTCAGCTACCCTAAGGATAAAATAGCCTTAGAAATAGTTGCTCGGAAATTAGAAGATCTAGCAAAAAAGAAAACAACCATTTCTTCACCAATATTAACCAGTTGGCTTAAAGTTTTAAATATCCGAAAAACCTCTAGCAGTTCCTCCTCTTACTCAGAAAAAGAGAAAGAACCTCTAGAAGCTAAATGGAAACGTCTAAGAATGAAAAGGCTTGAAAACCGTGCTAGCAAACTCCATCAGCCAATTTCCAAAGCCTATAAAAAAGCCAAGAAGCTTAAGAAAAACGTTCCACAGAAACTAGGAAAATGCTTCAAGTGTGGCAAACGTGACCATCTCAAGAAACATTGTGAAACTAAACCATCTCAAGTGGATAACCCAATGGTCAAGACCCAAGAACCTAGCCAAACCTTTCAACCTTCAAGACAAGAAACCAGTAAGCCTGATCTAAGGAACCGGCAATCCAAGGTAGAATTAGAACAAACCTACAATAGGGTTGCCCAGTCCAAAAAGGAAGTCATGGTCGACGACCTTCAGAGAGAAGTCAAAGAAACTAGGAGCAAGATCATAGCCTTAAAGCAAGAGCTAAATGTTCTCCAAAAAGCCCGACAATTAGAAAATACTTCTCATCAAAGCAATGAGGAAGGTTCCTCATTCCCGAAAACCCCTGATGATGAAGTTGATCAAATAGTTAACCCTACGGATGATCTCATCCAAGAACCCAGCAAACAATTGTTCTTAGATGCTATCACTAGGATTAACTTCCATAAGTAGCATTCCAAAGTTAGGATTGTCATTAGCAAAGATTTTGAATTCGAGGTCATAGCCTTAATTGATTCAGGTGCTGATCTTAACTGCATTCAAGAAGGAATTATTCCCTCCAAAAACTTCAAGAAGTCTAAAGAGAGATTGACTTCTGCAAGTGGAGGCAAAATGCAGATAGAATTCAAACTTCCTAAAGCCCATGTTTGTCAAGATAACATGTGTTTTAAAACAACATTTGTTCTTGTCAAGAACATGACAGACAAAGTCATCCTAGGAAACCCTTTCCTATACATCCTGTATCCTTTCACAGTGGATAGTAAAGGACTTACTACCCATCCCTTTGGCCAAACCATCAAGTTTAAGTTTATTAGTGGACCAGTGCCTAGAAACATTAGCACCATCCAAGCTGATACTGTGTCCAAAACCTTAAACCTAATTAGTGCCAAGTCCATACATCTTAAGTACCTTCAGGAGGAAATTAGATACAAGAAATTTGAGGACCAACTAGCTTGTAAAACCCTCCAAGAAGAGATCAGAAAGTTTGAGGAGAAACTTAAGCAGCAAGTCTGCTCTGATCTACCCACAACCTTTTGGCATAGAAAAAGACACAAGGTAGCTCTCCCTTATGTCAAAGATTTAAATGAAAAGGATATCCCTACCAAAGCTCGACCTATCCAAATGAACCAAGAACTTATGGATACTTGCAGAGCAGAAATAGAGGACCTCCTTAAGAAAGGAATCATTAGAAAGTCTAGATCACCATGGTCTTGTCCAGCCTTTTATGTCCAAAAGAATGCTGAGATAGAGAGAGGTGTTCCCAGATTAGTCATCAACTACAAGCCCCTTAACAAAGTCTTAGAATGGGTAAGATACCCAATCCCCAACAAAAAAGACTTAGTCAATAGGCTTAGCAAAGCAGTAGTATTCAGCAAGTTTGATATGAAGAGTGGATTCTGGAAAATACAAATCAGAGAGCCTGATAGGTATAAAACAGCCTTCACCATACCCTTTGGACATTACAAGTGGAATGTAATGCCCTTTGGTCTCAAAAATGCACCTTTCGAATTCCAAAATATCATGAATGAGATTTTTAATCCATTCTCCAGCCATGCCATTGTGTACATCGATGATGTACTTATCTTCTCAGACTCTTTAGAACAACATCAGAAACATCTAAGAGCATTTCTCAACACCATCAAGCTCAATGGTCTTGTTGTTTCAGCCCCCAAGATCAAACTTTTCCAAACCAGAGTTCGTTTCTTAGGTTTTGATATTCATCATGGTGTAATCAAACCTATAGATAGGGCTATCCAGTTTGCGGATAAGTTCCCAGATGAAATCCTAGATAAAACCCAGCTTCAGAGATTTCTAGGTTCTCTCAACTACATCTCAGATTTCTATCAAAATCTCAGACAGCAATGCAAACCGCTCTTTGATAGACTTCGAACCAATCCATCCCCCTGGACTCCATCCCATACCACAGTGGTCCAGCATATCAAACAGTATGTCAAAACTCTTCCTTGTTTAGGAATTCCCTTAGTTAATTCCTTCAAGATTGTCCAGATAGATGCCTCAAACATAGGTTACGGTGGCATCCTCCTCTAGCATGTTAGTCCCACTTCTTCTGAACAGATAGTTTGTTTCCATTCAGGAATTTAGACTCCCACGGAAATTAATTATAGTACTATTATGAAAGAAATATTATCCATAGTACTATGCATCTCGAAGTTTCAAAGTGATCTTTTAAATCAAAAGTTTTTAATTAGGATTGATTGTAAATCTGCAAAACATGTTTTAGAAAAAGATGTTCAAAACATTGCATCAAAACAGATTTTTGCACGATGGCAAGCCATCCTCTCAGTTTTTGACTTTGATTTAGAATTTACGGAAGGGAGTCAAAACAGCATCCCTGATTTCCTAACCGGTGAATTTTTGTAGAGTCATAGCCAAGATGTCCAGGAAGAAACCCATACAACAACCCCAACCACCAAAATTGCCTAAACAGCAAAACCTTGTTAGTACTAGCCAAGCACAGAACCCAGGCAAGCTCGTACCAAACAATACTAGCCAAATTGTCCCATTTTCCCAAGCCAAAAGCCCTAGACAGGATAACCATGCTTCTCCTTCAAATATTGCCAATGGTTACAGTGCGAGCAAAAGCATACATTGGCAACATGTGATATATCTATTGGAAAAACTGGTTTTGTATTTCATACAAAACACATAGCGGAAGCAACAAACAAAGATCTATTTCATTCATGATTGATAATATGCATTATGTAAATTTCAGAATTTAAGAACAAGATAGCGTACCTTAGTGTGGTGAAATTCAAAACCAATAATTGAAGTACTTGGGAATACTTTTAATCTTTACTCTAATTCCACTTTACGCCTAAGATATGTGGTCTCTCAATTAGTTTTCAAAGGAAGAATGAAAGTGTGTCTCACTCTCACATATACACCATTTCTTATATCACTAATAAAAATTATGTATGTTTCTCCCTTTATAACTAACTGATTATCTAATTGGGTTGGCTTATTAGGCCTTTCCAATTGGGCTTTAGTGTGTGGTTTGAAGTAGGACCAAAATGGACCAATAAGACACTAGCTCCAATGGGCCTTGGGATTTTTCGCCAACTCTTGACAAGTCTGAAGTTATCATTAATTATATTTAATACCACTATATAAATATAATTGCACTCTAGGCTTTATTAATAAATTATATTCCAAGACTTTATTATACATGCAACTCCTTCATAAAATATTCATAATAATACAAAGTCATAAAATATAGATTGCCACTTTAAAAATTACTACATCTTAATCTTTGAATGCCCGGTTTAATCCTTTAAAGTTATTCATTATATATTTATGAAATCCAATTTCATAAATATATACTTTAGTAATTTCTTACCAAAGTGGCTAGGCCTAACTCTCTGAATAACAAATCCCATTAAACTTATCTCAAGGGAATATTTTATATCTCCGTTAAGAGACTATAAATTTCATCTTGAGAATATCTGTTCCATCAACACTAAATGTGGTTGCCCAACATATTGAGGTTTTGATCGTTACTTTAGATCTAACTCTTGAAAGCAACCTACACGTCATGATCAAGTCTATTATTCTCTCAGGATTAAGAATTCATGCAAATAGAAGTCATGAGATTTATTATTCATTTGACAGTCGTTAGAAGAATAATAAATCTCACAGCGGTCCAGTTCAATATGGCTTAATTCTTAAAACATATCAACATATCAACATATCAACTAGAAGTCTCCACTTCCATGATCAAGACAAATCATCTTAGTTGATACGTTATAGTCTTCACAGATGAAATGCCCAATTTCATCACTGACTATGAACTATAAATTCTGAGTTTACAAAGAACTTGTGACTTATATCTGTTGTGACTAAATCACATAAATTACATACTATGCATCTCATGGACTATATGATAATGTCTAAATATTCATGTTACCATTATCTATATATTACTAAAAGCTGAAGCGTAGAATTTAATGTTGCTATGCTCCCATTGAGCCACATCAATAGCAATGTCATCATCTTTTTTCCTTTCAATTTTTCCTATAATTGTTTAACATTTAAAGTGAATTAATAACTCCATTATATTAAAATCAAAATATCATATTACTCTTATTTCTAATTATTCTTATTTAATCTTATTTTTAATTATTCTGATTTATTATTATACTTTCTTCAACTTTTCGTATTCCATTTTAACTTTTCATATCCCCACTACTCTCTAACTTAATATCACTATTCCCCTACCCCTTTATCTTCATTTATTTTTTACTCTTCTTGTTCTTAACCTCTTGCTATAAATTTGTTATTCTCTCAATCATTCCATGCATAATTTTCTATTTTTCCACACACAAAAAGCTCTCTCTCTCTCTCTCTCTCTCTCTCTCTCTCTCTCTCTCTCTCTCTCTCTCTCTCTCTCTCTCTCTCTCTCTCTCTCTCTCTCTCTGTTTTGGTGTATTTTTAATTTTGAACTTTTGTATTCTTTACAATTCTACTTTGAATTGATATGATTTAGTTTTGTGGTTTCTGTTGTTATCTTTTTAATTCTTATTTGATTGTAAAATATTATCTTATTGTAATATAAAATAGTATATGATCATCATTGCAAGGAAGACATGCATTTTCGATTATTGGTTCAAAACAGGATAGGTTATTCTTTTCACCATTGTCATAAATCAAGATGACCCCAAACTTCTTCACTTGGAAACCACTGCTTATTATGAATTATTGAATACTCCATTTCATCTCCGGTTTCCAATAGAGTGCAACCACATATATTCCTAACATGGTATTACACGACAATTCTTTTGTCGATATTGCCATGTGATTTTCTTGGTGTAATTTTTTAATTCATAGATTATAGTGAATCCATTCATATCATGAAAGCTTCTTGCAAATATCACACATAAAGAACATCCTCGAATCTTTTGCTTTACTAGCGTGGGCACAACAAAATATAAAATTGATCCCTTACTCTTGTACTCAAGCCAGTTTGGAAGCTCATCCAAAGGAAGGAAAACACTAAAACTGTCAGTTGCAATCAATTCCTGATAAATTAAATCATGAGCAACAAATTATTATCCAAATTGAAAGTTTAAAACCCAGTACAATCAAACTAGGAGAGAGAGATAGTGGAGGTAGAGAGTCATTATCTCTTTCATTTTATTTTATTCAACATTTAAATTCAACAACATCCTCGATAATCTGTATCATTAAATTATTTATATTTTGTCTCATTTAAAAAAAATTAAAAATATAATATTTTGCTTAAATTCAAATAAATAAAAATTGTTCTTATAAAGTCTTCCCATGAAATCTTACAATGGAAAAATGAAGTACAAAACAAATACCAATTTAGAAACACTAAATTAAAAATAATAATAATAACAATAATAGAATATCAAACCAAACATAACATGAAAAAACTAAGAGTGATGGCTATACTAATTTAATGGTAGCAAAATGGAATGAAATAAAATAAAATAAAATAAACATTACAATGCATATTTAGTACATTAGAATTATTATCAAATTGAGAAAACAATAGGAAGCCAATGAATAAACAAAAACAGAGAGATTTATAGGTAATAAAGTGTAGAAAGAGAAAGAAAAATAAAAGAAATTAAACATCAATTTGTAACTATTATTTAGAAAATAAAGAGGCTAACGAGCACGTGACGGGAGGAGTAAAAAAAAAAAAAAAAGACCTTACGGAGGACATTAAAACTTTATAATGCAATAAAATCAATTGTAACATTTATTTTTACTATGCTCCATTGTAGTCACGTCAGCGACCATGTTATTATCCTTTTTCTTTCCAAATTTTCCTATAATTTTTTTAATGTTTAAAGTGAATTAAAAAATCTATTATATTACAATCAAAATATTGTATTTTTCTTTTTTTAAAAAATATTATTCTTATTATTAAATTCTCAACTTATTTTTACATTTTCTCGTTCCTTTTACTTTTTCATCTCTCCACTACTCTCTACCTTAATATCACTATTCATCTTGCCATTTATCTACATTTATTTTTCCTTTTTTTATTCCCTCTCCCATTCTACGCATAATTCTCTCTCTCTCTCTCTCTCTCTCTCTCTCTCTCTCTCTCTCATTATATATATTTTTTGAGTTTTTGTGGATTTTTTTTCTTACATCTCTACTTTAAGTTAATGGATTTTTGTATTCTTCAGAATTCTAAGGGGTTGACACAATTTCTGTTTGTGTTTTCAAGTTGTTATCTTCTTTTGTATTCTTCAAAATAATTTGTTGTTTATATCATACATTTCATTTTTACTATTTTTTTCAACTTATTTTATTCAAAATTTAAATTCAGCCATATCCTTCATATTATTAAATTATTTATATTTTCTATCATTTTTTTATTTTAAAAAATTAAACATAAAATATTTTACTTAAATTCAAATAAATAAAAATTGTTCTCATAAAGTCTTCCCATGAAATGCTACAATGCATCAATAGAATAATGGAATACAAAACACATGCTATTTTAGAAACACTAAATTTATAATAATGATAATAACAACAACAATAGAATATCATACCAAACATATCATAAACAAACTAATAGTTATGGATATACTAAGCTAATGGTAGTAGCCAAAGGCCTTGTAGCTAAATTGGCACCTCCCTATATACAAAGTGTTTGGGGGTCTAGGGAGAAAATGGTTTGAGCTGTGAAGTTAGCAGCATGTTGTAATTATTATTATTTTTTTTTTTAAAGTTAATGGCAGTAAATTGGAATGAAAAAAAAAAAAATCGTTACAATTCATATTTAGTACATTAGAATTATCATCAAGAAATCAAATATCAATTAGTAACCATTACTTGGAAAACAAAGAGCTTGATAGGAGTAAAAAATTAATTAAAGACGATCTTACGAATGTCAATAAAATCAATTGTTACATTCACTTCATTAAATCATATAATTAAATACAATCATACAAAATTTAAATTTAAAACTAATCAAACTCTAATATGGAAAACCATATTTCTTATCAAAACTAAAAAGAAGATATTCTTCAATAATAATAGAAATATATAAGAAATAAAGATGGAAATTTTCAAAATCCCATTTTTGACTTTTCATTTAACATTATTTGGGCAACATTAAGACAAGATATAAGAATTTTAGTTTTTAACTTCCATGGAATCAAATGTTTTAGGCAACATTATTTTGTAATTGACTTAGAGATGTACAAATTAGTCAACCAACTATGGTAGAATTAAGGTTTCAAAATTTAAATAAGACAATTCTACAATAATAAAAAAAAAATTTGTGATGAACATGATTATGAAATGCATTTCTCTTCATTAAGTTAGTTCAAATTACAAAATAATGATAACAATGAGACCTCCCTTAAAAAAAAAAAAAAAATCACGCGCAACGCGCGGGTCTGTGACTAGTTTTAGATAATAACAAAACAATTTTATTTATCACTATATTAAGTCATACACAATATCATACATAATATCATACATAACATCATATAATAGGATTTAAGGACACTAAGCCTAACAATATCCATAATGAAACAAGAAGAGTACTAATTTCCGCAATCTTTATCTTGGTTTTTATCTAGGAACCAAAAAAACCAAATTAATAGTAAGTATAACTAGACCAAGAAAGAAAAAAGTGGGGGGAAATGATAAAGCGTGAGCCTATTCTAGGTAGCCCATGTTTTCACTAACCGATCTATGCCTATCTCATCATGTTTGAAAGAGGACAAGAAAGTTAGCAGAAACTATCTTCCAGTTCACAAATGTATCGGTAACAAAGAAGACAATAGGAACATTTGATCTTTTGTGCGGTTATCTTGCCTTACATTATATTTGGGATTTAAAATAGTTCCCCTTTAGATAGAAGACAAAATGCAGAAAGATCCCAATATAAAGCTTGAAATTAGAACAAAAAAAAGGGCCATCGATTGTATTGATATAGAATTATCATTATCATTGTGGTCTTAGTAACTAAGCTATGTTAGTAATATGATATTCTAAGATGAAATCAATATGACTGCATTGGCAGCCTCCTTTTTATTATAAGCATTCTGAACAGCAAAAGAATCAAGTCAAAAAATTGGAAAGGGTAAAAGTTAGATCAACCATTCAAGTAGTAGTTAAAAGTTTTAAGTAGTAATAAATTCTACTAACTTCAATATAAAACCATTCAAACTAAGCATGTTACATTTCAATCCCACATTGGCCACCTTCAAACATGATCCATAGAATACCCATATAGCTTACAAGTTTGAGCAAAGAAAAATAAATTTAAAAAAATGTCAAACATATTACAGAATTTGACAGATCTTGTTAATCCTCACTAAAAGAACCAGCATAATCAATTGAAAACTAAACAAAAAATTAGATATTCAAGATTCCAAATTAAGCAACGTTCACAACCATAAACAATTCTAATCCATTTCTTTATAGTAACAGATAAGACAAAACATTAAAATACAAACATAAATCAAATGACAATTACAAAACACAAACTTACCCAACATCCAACATCAAGAACTGACCTTATATTTCCAGAATTCAGTGGCACATCCCGCTTGATCTCTTCGATATAACCCTTCGCTCCCTCTGGAAACAAAGTCCCATCTCCCGGAAAAACCAACCGATCACCCTCCAAACGAACCCAATTCCGTGATTTCTTCAACTCAGTCAGCCTGGGGAAAGGCACATTCCTAAACCAAGCATAGTCTCTGCTCTTTTGCCATGGAAATGGCCTTCTGTACCTGGCCGGCCTTGGCACCAAGCATCGTGGTTTTTCTCCATTTCCAGGGCAATGCCGCTGCTTGTGAAACCTTTGTAAAGATAACAGACTCTGCAACTGCAACTGATTTTGATTTGTAAATCTTCTTCTCCTTCTGTTCCATCTCAGCCTCCTCCCACCACTAATCCTTTCTTTTTTGAGCCTTGCTCTTTTATTGGTTCTGGTCACCCTTCTTCCCCTGTCATGCCTGCATCAGCTTCAGCTTCTGATGTTCCTTCAGCCCCTGTGTCCATTGCTGAGTTCCCTGCTGCTGTTGAGCCAACTATTGTGCCTCCTATTGAGCCAGCAATTGTGCCTGCTGCTATGCCTAATGCTGAGCCAATTGTCCCAGCTTCTCCTCTTAGAACTCCTATTAGGAGATCCACTAGGACTTTTTCTAAACCAACTTATTTACAAGCTTATCACTGCAATCAGGTCTCTACTATAGCTCCACCTGCTTCATCTTCTTCCTCAGGTACCCTCTATCCTCTCTCTTCCTATTTGTCCTATGCTAACCTTTCTTCAACCCATAGACATTTTTGCAATGCCATTTCTTCTATAGTTGAACCCAAGCATTATGATCAGGCTGTTCTTGATCCTAAATGGAGAGAGGCTATGGCTAGTGAGATTAAGGCCTTAGAGGAAAATAATACTTGGTCTCTTCAGCCTTTACCACTTGGTAAGAAAGCCATAGGCTGTAAGTGGGTGTATAGGGTGAAGTATAAAGCTGATGGTACTGTGGAGAGGTTCAAGGCTAGGTTACTTGCCAAGGGTTATACTCAAAAGGAGGGCCTTGATTACATAGAAACTTTCTCCCCTGTTGCAAAGCTTGTTTCTGTGAAATGTTTGTTGGCTGTTACTACTGTGAAAGGGTGGTCTCTTTCCCACCTTAATGTCAATAATGCTTTCCTGCATGGTGATTTACATGAGGAAGTGTTTATGACTTTACCACCTGGCTTCCACAGCAAGGGGGAGGTAGTTTGTAAATTACAAAAGTCTCTCTATGGTCTTAAGCAAGCCTCACGACAATGGTTTACAAAGTTCTCTGTTGCTTTATTGAGGTTGGGATTCAGTCAGTCTAAGGCAGATTATTCTTTGTTCACCAAGAAAACACCAGAGTCTTTTATTGCTTTATTGGTGTATGTAGATGATATTTTGATTGCAAGTGATAATCCTAAGTCTGTGGCAAAACTGAAGATTCTTCTAGATCAGCAGTTTAAACTAAAAGACCTTGGAGATTTGAAGTTTTTCCTTGGGCTTGAGATAGCTAGATCACAGAAAGGCATCCATTTGTGTCAAAGAAAATACACTCTGGAATTGATAAATGATGCAGGTTTGCTAGGTTGTAAACTAGCCAAAACCCCCATGGAGCACAACCTGAAGTTAAGTAAGTACCAAGGTGAATTGTTGACAAATCCAAGCTCTTATAGAAGGTTGGTGGGCAGGCTCTTGTACCTTACTATCACAAGACCTAATATAACCTTTGTTGTTCATAAATTGAGCCAATTTATGTCCAAGCCTCAGAAACTACATCAGGCTGCAGCAAATAGGGTGTTGCAATACCTCAAAGGTAGTCCAGGACAAGGGTTATTGTTCTCAAGTGCATCTGAATTACATCTTAAAGGCTTTGCTGATTCAGATTGGGCAGCTTGCCCTGATACAAGAAGGTCAGTAACTGGTTATTGCATGTTCTTGGGGGATTCATTAGTTTCTTGGAAGTCTAAGAAACAAAACACAGTGAGTAGGTCATCTGCAGAAGCTGAGTATCGTTCTATGGCAGTATCAGTGTGTGAGATTGTGTGGATTCTTAGTTTACTAAGAGATATACAAGTTGATCACCCTAAGGCTGCATTATTATTCAGTGACAGTCAGTCTGCTCTCCACATTGCAGCCAATCCAGTGTTTCATGAGCGCACAAAACACATAGAGATTGACTGTCATGTTGTGAGAGACAAAATGGTTCAAGGAGTAATAAGGTTGCTGCACATTAGGACTCAATCACAGCTTGCTGATTTGCTTACAAAGGCACTTAGTGCACATCAGTTTCACAGGCTGCTATCCAAGATGAATATGTTGAATGTGCATTCCCCCCTTCATCTTGAAGGGGAGTGTAAAGATAACAAATCAAAATCAGTTGCAGTTGCAGAGTCTGTTAGGAGCAAGTCTACGAAGAAGAAGAAATTGAGTGAAGATAGAATTGAAGAATCAAATGAGACTTAAGCTACATGCCGTATAACATTGTACTGTATGAGAACTACAAGTAGTATAGCTATATTTATCTGTTATGAGTTAGTTAGTTCTGTTATGAGTTAGTTAGAAATATTTTCCTTTCCCTTGTTGTATATATATATAGAAGTTGTAACTGTAATCAGATCAATGAATCAATTTCTCATTTTTCTTCCAATTCTGTTTTGTAATAGGTAGTTTATAAATTACAAAAGTCTCTCTATGGTCTTAAGCAAGCCTCACTTCTTGGATCAGCAATGAATACACCTTGTTGATAGGAGGAAGAGGATCCATCAACAAAACCTGACCTCTAATCTGTGCAAAAGATTCATCAATCCCATAAGCAATTGTAGAACTGATTCTCGATGTTGGAGATCAGCAATCTTGTCATTGACATTGCAAGTGCACTTTCCACATGAGCAACAGGGAAAAGGACTGAAATTCTGAATTTCATCCCACAGAATGGTGAGCTGAGTGAAGTAATCACTCACAGAAAGATCACCTTGAGAAATACTAGCTAAATCCTTCTGGGCAAGATCAATGAGAAAAAGGGATGAGATTCTCCGCGTGGTGCAAGAAAAAGGGATGAGATTCATCAATGGTGATCGATGAACTCGAAGAATCTGAATTCGCCATATTAATTGCGAGAAAGCAAGAAAATTTTCTCTGGAAAGTTTCTCAAGATTGATGAGAAAACAAGAAGACATCTCAAAATCTCAAAACCAAGAACAAGAAGATCTCCTAAGAAAGTTTCTCAAAATCGAAGAGAAAGGGAGAGATTTTCTCGGGAAAATTTTCTGAGTTGGAGAGAAAAGAGACTTCAAGGAAAAAAAAAGAGAAAAGAAAAGCTAGGAAATCAGTGAAACTGTGCTAGCTGCTCTGATACCATATTACAAAACAGAATTGGAAGAAAAATGAGAAATTGATTCATTGATCTGATTACAGTTACAACTTCTATATATATATACAACAAGGGAAAGGAAAATATTTCTAACTAACTCATAACAGAACTAACTAACTCATAACAGATAAATATAGCTATACTACTTGTAGTTCTCATACAGTACAATGCTATACGGCATGTAGCTTAAGTCTCATTTGATTCTTCAATTCTATCTTCACTCAATTTCTTCTTCTTCGTAGACTTGCTCCTAACAGACTCTGCAACTGCAACTGATTTTGATTTGTTATCTTTACAACCTTCTTTCAGTAATGAATTGCTTCTCTCTTGAAGGGTCATGACATGGACAGTAATTGGTGAAGTTTTTGGAGCAAAAGTCCAAGAGCTTGATGTTTTGTCCTTGGTCTTGTGGCTGAGTGAGTGTGACAGTGTGGTGTGTTTTAAAGTCCAAAGGTGGTGGTGGAGAGAAGTAGTGGGTGCTGTGGATTGTGAAGTTGGGTTTGGAACCGTGGAGTTGGTCTTGAAAGAGAGGCGTGGATGGTGGAGTTGGTGTTGAGTTAGTGTTGGTGTAAGATCCAAGTAAGTAGCAGAGAGAGCAGAGGATGGTGAGGAGGAAGAGTCTGATTAAGGGTCTTTTGAGCGGATTTGGAGTTGGAGCTTGGAGTGATGGTGGTGGTGTTGCCATTGCAGCTGATGGGGTTTCTACTTTCTAGCTTTCCAAAGCTGCTATCTTTGCACTACTCACTGCTGAGGTTTAGTCATGGTTTGAGACTATGAGATGGAGTTTGAATTTCTACAGCAATGACTACAATTTTTAGTACACCCTTTAGGTCTTTCCCATACCTATCCTACAGAAAACACGGCTTTAAATAATTCTTGGATAGAATGAGTGGTGTCGGTACGTAGTTAAAGAGACCAATTTAACCACCTATCACTTGTTGAGGTTGCCATGAGATTGGGAGTATTTTTAATTGGGAAGATTTGATGAGAAAGATAACGGGTGTCTTTTAAGGATATTGATTTATAAAATACTTAAAAAATAATTAATAATGTTGATCATTTTTTATATTTTTCATAAAAGTAGTATAATTTTAAAAAAAAAATTATTAATAATTTTTCTAAAACTAAAATGGTTTATTAATAATTTTCTAAAAGAACCTAACCCAAGAGCCAAATTTTATTACACATTCTTTGAGTTTTACTACACACATCATAAAGAATAGGAGAAGAGAGTGGTTTTCGATTTTCTTATAATGTGTATTGTGTGTGTGTGTATATATATATATATATATTTATATATATAGAGAGAGAGAGAGAGAGAGAGGGAGAGAGAGATACCTGCATTAACTTAAATACAAAAATGTCATGTCATCAATAAATATATATTGGATAAATTTCTTTTTCTCATAAAATAACTTTCAAAAAATATATATAAAAGGACGTGTACAAGGCTTCATTTTTTATTTTTAATTGATAAACAAGGGTGTCTACATCTCTTCAAATATCTGACTATTTTTTTTTGTGTATGCAGTTCCCTCATCCCACACACACTAAGTTATTACATAGAGGAATCTCATGGGGTGACCCCAAGATGCTACTAAGAAGTTTCAAACCCAGTATCTCATGGATCTCATAAGGCCTTAAGACATGTGCAACTCCACTTGAAGCCCAAACTAGCATAAAAATATATATTATATATAATTTTTTTTTACCCTCTAAAATAAAATTCTTGTATATGATCCTCTAATAATATCTTAGTCTTTTTGAACACACACACTCAAACTTAATTACAAACCAATTTGATCTAAAATTTGGAAAAAATAAATTTAGAATAAAAAATCCAACAACAAAAGTAGAAATTTGTTAATCTTAAAGCTTAGAAAAAGCCCTTTTGGATCTTAAAATTTTTGAAATAAATCAATCAAATAATAGATCAGCGGATGAATAATTGTTTGATTATGTACATTGAAGGAGATGTAGATCATATGATTGATAATAAAGATATCATGTCACAATTTTAAAATATGAAACCTTGTATAAAAAAAAAACAATTGTAAAACTAATCATGTATTTGGGTTTGGACAAAATTTAACTACAAAATTGGTTGTAACTGAAAGGTTACAACTTCTTTTAATAAAATTAATATTACTACATATTTTGTAAATCTAACTATTGAATTATATATTATTTACACTCTAAATACACATGTCACCATCGCACACTCTTGACGCAATGATCACTCCATAATTATAGATACTTGTGAGGTGTGGGAGGCAAAGACCAGGGTTCAAGTTTTTAGAAGGGAGTTTCACAGCACACATATACTTATGCATAGTTTTAAACTACAAAATTTACAATTTTAACAATTTATTGATGACATAGCTATTGATCTTTAATTTTTTAGAAATTTTGCAAATATGGAGGATATAAGCAGAAAATGCAACTCAACGGTGAATTTGTCAAAATTTATCTCCAATAAAATGATATTAGGTAAGATTGTAATCTTAAACTATAACTAAGTTTGTAGCTAAACTTTATCATCCTTTATTATTTTCTATATTTTTGGGTGTAATATCAATATCTTCAAGTTCTCTTTTCATATTATATTATATTATATATAATTTATGTTCTTATTGACCCCTATAGAAAATAATCTTAAAGTCACCACAGCCTTAAAGAATCATTAAGCCAACTCCTTGGAATTAGGACCTTCATTTTTAATATAGTAGACAATGAGATAATTCTACTTAGCGAAAGTTACGAATAAATTTTAACCAGCATTGATTTCCTGGAAATTATATGCAAAGGCTAAAAATGGTTTTTCTCATAACACACCTTCCATAGTGCTAGGGGCGTTCGCGGTGCAGTGCAGTGCGGTTTTGGACCACTTTTAGCACCTCACTTTTCAGTGCGGTTTAGTTAAAACCATAACTACACCACACCTTATTTTTGTGGTCACGTGTGTGGTACAGTGTAGTGTAGTACAATTTAAAGTTTAGCCAAAACTATAATTGCACTGCACCTCATTTTTGTAGTCACATGTGCGATGCGGTGTATAAAATGCAATTTGAATGGTTTAAAGTTGGTATATTTTTCAATTTTTGGGCTTTTCCTACTCATCCCAAAACTAATTTTTCCTTTAGATTTGGTCCAAATTTTAAACTATTGAGCTATTTTTTCTTTATTTTAGTCTGGCTTTCCTAATCAACACTTGCTAGGGTTATCAAACTGTTTTTTCTTTTTTTTTTTCTTTTTTTTTTTTTGGGGAAAAGTAGGGTCATTAAACTATTGATAATGTATTTAATATTAAAAATAATTAAATTTATTAATACATAGAGAGGGTGCGATGCGATGCGGTTTTCTCATTATACAGCTGCAAACTGCATTGCATTATGCGATGTGGTGTGGTGTGGTGCGGTGCACTTTTACTTGCGGTGCGGTGCGGTTATGTCATTTTACGGGTAGTTTTGGTGTAGTTTTTGTGGTTTGCGCGATTTATGCAGTTTGGTGAACACCCCAA
>JAGHPS010001046.1:0-47439 GCA_020976635.1 Castanea crenata
TTGGATGTGTTACTTTAGTTAGGGCCGTTTGGGTGGAGAGAATCAAGAGAGGATTGGAAAAAGAGAGGAAAATAGGGAATTTTGACTCTTAGATCCGATTGTTTGGTTTTGAGTGGGAAGGAGGTATTTTTGGTGGGACCAGGTATTTCATCTCTTTAATTTGGGAATTATACAGGGAATCCTCCGGACTGAGCCGGGGTGTTTGGTAGATAAGTTTAGGTAGTAGTGTTGGGATTTTTTAATGTGTGGGTAAAATTGTGTGTAACACTCTGTTTGTTTCAGTATCAATATTTTTTGAAAAATGGTTCATTTTTTAAAGAGCATTTTTTAGAAAACTATATCATTTTTCAGTGTTTGATAACGACCTTGAAAATGAGTTTGAGAATGTTTTCTGGTATTTGGTATGCAAATTTTTATTTTTATTTTTTATATTTCTTGTGTAATTTAAAACATGCGTATTATGTAAACTAATTAATGTAATCAATATAAAAAAAAAAAACCAAGGATGAATTTGGTTTTCATCCTAAAATTTTGACAATAAATACAATAAAAATTAGTTATCAAATTTTCATGATCTCTACCACTCATTTTACTTATATATATATGGACAGGAACGTCCACACACACACATATATATATATATATATATATATATATATATATATATATATATATATATATATATATATATTAACCATTTGTCTATATACATAAAATTGACAGGAGAATACATCTTTAATAAGTACAAAATAACAATAACTTTTTATTGTCTATTCTTTTTGCTGGTACACTAATTGTCTACTATGATCAACCGGAAGTCTTTAATATTACTCAAAATTATGTATTTATATAATGTATCTACATAATATATCATCACTACATAATATCTGCATAATGTATCTATCAACAAAAAAGATTATGCTATGTAAAAGTAATTTAGAGCCATACAGGCACTATGTTTAAAATTTTCGTCTTTTACTTCATTCATTCATTCTTTCTTCTTTTTTATTTTTTATATATATATTTTTTAGCACTTTTATGTGCAAAAAAAAAAACTTATACATGGAATCCATCAAACCAAAAGTTTTTTAGAGAAAAAAATAAAATCAAGCGTGAAATTTAAAGTAAAAAATTGAGATTTTGGTAGAGAGGAATGAATAATTACCGCTGCAAATATGTTTTCTTTTGCAAGTTGGTAGAGAGGAATGAAATAATTACTGAGCAATGAGGGAAAAAAAATATACTCAAAGAACTGTGTTATAAAGGGGAAGAGAAATATGGAGAGAGAGTGAGAGAGAGAGATCTATGGAAGAGAAGAGACCAGAGTGAGTGATAGTGAGGGTGTGAGGAAAGAAAAAGAAAAGGGAAAAGAGAAAGAGTGAGAGTGAGAGAGCGTATTGTGAGATAGAGATTGTTTTCTAAAAAAATTTTTTGGAAAACAAGCTATAAAAAACAAGCCTTATTTTTATTACGATTTTCCATTGACTAAAGATAGTTTTCCGTTGACCAGTTTTTTTTTGTGCTACCAAACACTGGAAAATGTGGAAAACTATCTTTACAGAAAGTTTTCCAGCAAAACAAACAGAGCGTAAGTGTGTTTAAAATGGCCTATCGAGCAGGCCCTTTGGGGTGTTTGGTTTGTGTTTTAATAAAATAATTTTTAATTTTTAAATAATACTACACGTATTTTTATATATTTTTTCACTCACACGTATTTTTACAAATATTTTTAAATAACAATTTTTAATTTTTAAACATGTGACAAATGGACCCTTGTTTTTTCTTCCATTCTTTTTTTAAAAACCCACTAAACTTCACATTAATTTTTTTATAATAAATTATTAATATATAATGTAATGGAGATATGAGAATAATATATAAATTATATTTTTTTATATAAAACGAAAAGAATCTTATCTCTCCCTTCTTCTTTTTTTCATTTTCTCCGCTAAACTCTTGTGAAAATGAAAAAAAAAAAACTTAATCTTTTTTATTTATCACATTTTCATCTATTTACCATTTTTATTTCTCATTTTTCTTCCACCGCCAAACTAAGTATTATATGGCTTTTTTTTTTATTTATTAACAAGTCTCTTAAAAGCACAAGTTCAAGATTATTAAACTCCATAATGAGTTGTACTTTCTATCCAAAAAAAAAAATTTATGAGTTATAGTTTAATGCACTTTTTAAAAAATAAATAAATAAATATGCTTTGTAATTATTTATGGATCCAATTAACACTCGATCTAGGACATTTGTTAATTGATTTTTTTTATAAAAATTTTTTAATAATATTTTCTAAAGCAATATTTTTATGATATTTATTAATTTTTCTCATAATTTATTAGCTTGCACAAAAAAAAAATCAAATATTTTTTTATAAAATTTTCTAAATATATGACTTTAAGACATTCATTAACATTTCTCATAATTTATTGATTTACACTAAAGTTCACAGATGTTTTAAGGATATTAATTTATAAAATATTTTTTAAATAATTAAAAATAATTTTTGACAACCTTATATTTCTTTAAAAAATTAATATTAAAACTTTTTAAAAATAGTCGCAAACAAGCATAAGAGATTTTCTTTTTATTTTTTTATTTATAAGTATTAAGACATTATTATTTAATATGTGTTTAATAAAAATTAAAAAAATTAATTTATTTGTCTGTTTGGCAAAATTTAAAAAATTAATTTATTTTAATATTTAGTTACAGTTAGCAAAGCATCTATTGAAATCCACTATCTTAAAAGCAAGGCCAGCTTTACTGTCATTTGCTGCGGTTTGTGGTCCTAACTTGACAACTCATCTCATTGAAAACTTAAGGCTAAAGTCGCGTCGGTGTGGCATTTTTCTTGATAGAATCTTTTCTTCTTTTGAGGGCATATACTCTTTCAATTAATGAAAACAATAAAAACGCAAGCAGTGCACAGCAATTCACAGCTCATCCTTATCACTTATTTCTTTTGAGGGCCCACTCTACTCACAGCTCATCCTTATCACTTATTGCTTTCTTCTTTTGAGTGCCCACTCTAATTAATGAAGTTAACAATTCTTGGCCAAAATGACCGAATAGTACTAATTTCTAAAAAATTTAGCAAAATAGCCCTGATAGTTTATTATATATATATATATATATATATATATATATATATATAGATGAGTTTCTATCCTATCTTAATTTAAGTGTATATACCCTCCACATTTTATAAGCACTTATACTTATAGAGTAATTATCGCACCAAAAGTATAAAAAGGTGAACACCACTGCTATGAAACTACATTACATATATCCGGTACCATTAGTAAAGTGCCAAGATGGCATTCATTGTTGTGAATTTTTTAATAATAAAAAAAAGTGGTACAAATACATTTTTGTCCCTAAATATTGAACCAATTCCTGTTTTAATCTTTAAATTGATTTTGCTCTTAAGTTAGTCCTTAAAATTAGAAAAATAATTTTATTTTGGTTCATACCGTCAATCTAGTAACAGAAAATATATATGTGACAAATAGAGTATATTGTTGGCATGTTATATGTCTACATTACTTATAAAATAATTAAAAAAATTATATTTAGTATTTTTTAAATGTCACATCAGCATTTAAATTAATAAAAAAAGTCAGTTCAAAATATTTAAACTAAATTAAAAAACAAACCTTAAATCTAATTTTATTATCATTATTATTACTTTTCTTTTACGTTCATTATTTTTTCGTAAGAAAATAAAAACTTATTCTTCATATTCTTAACTTTTCCCATAATATATTGGCTTGCACTCACATATTTGTTGTAGGTTTTTTTTTCTTTAAGAATTAAACTTGTGGTTGTTTATGTATGCTTTTTTGAATATGAGAAAAAAGGAAAGTTCATATGCTTTGTGGATATTAATTTATAAAATATTTTTAAAAAATTATTAAAAATAATTTTTGACAACCTTACATTTTTCTTAAAAATTAATATTAAAACTTCTCCAAACAAGTAACAAGCCACATAAGACATTCTCTTTTTATTTTTTTTTATATATTAGAATCAAGACATTATTATTTAATATGTGTTTAGCAGAAATTAAAAAGTCAACTTATTTTATTATTTCGTTATTTGTCTTTTATTTATGAGTTCACTACACTTTTTAATACCATTTATAATATTTTTAATAAAAAAATTAATTTCAATAAAATAAGTAAATATAAACCCTTTATAGTACTTTTTTTTAATTTTTTTTTATTGAGAGGTAGAATAGTACTAAATCATTTATTAGGTGTCTCTTTACCTTTGTTTCTTAAAAAAAAAAAAAAAAATCATTTATTAGACCTAATAACAGTTAAAAAAAAATACTGTTAAAGTCGCGTCGGTGTGGCATTTTTCTTGATAGAATCTTTTCTTCTTTCGAGGGCATATACTCTTTCAATGAATGAAAACAACAAAAACGCATGCAGTACACAGCAATTCACAGCTCATCCTTATCACTTATTTCTTTTGAGGGCCCACTCTATTCACAGCTCATCCTTATCACTTATTGTTGACTTCTTTTTGAGTGCCCACTCTTAATTAATG
Source organism: Castanea crenata (assembly GCA_020976635.1). Lineage (NCBI taxonomy): Eukaryota > Viridiplantae > Streptophyta > Magnoliopsida > Fagales > Fagaceae > Castanea > Castanea crenata. Next base: position 4,565 of record JAGHPS010001046.1, read on the forward strand.
AAATTAACAATTCTCGGCCAAAATGACCGAATAGTACTAATTTCTAAAATTTTTAGCAAAATAGCCCCAATCGCTAGCAGAACATCACTACTTTGAAACTGCATTACATATATCCGGTACCATTAGTAAAGCGCCATGATGGCATTCAGTGATGTGACTTTTTCAATAATAAAAAATATGATAGTAAAAATACATTTTTGGTCTGTTTGGTTAATTAATTTAAATAATGTTGTTTAAGTGTTTTTGATATATATATGGGTAAAAAAATGTGTTAAAATATGTATAGAATTGTTTAAAATGTGTTAAAATATATTAAAAACTCAACTGCCAAGCAGCCCCTAAATATTCAGCCAATTCTTGTTTTTTATTTTTAAATTAATTTTGTTCTTAAATTAGTCTTTAAAATTAGAAAATCAATTTTATTTTAATTTATGCCGTCAACCCCATCAACTCAGTAACAGAAAATGCATATATAGCAAATAAAATGTACTATTAGCATGTTATATGCTGACATGACTAATAAAATAATTAAAAAAATTATATTTAATCTTTTTTAAATGCTACGTCAGCATTTAAATTAATAAAAAAAAGCCAACCCAGAGTACTTAAACTATTTTTTTAAAAAAAAAAAACCTTAAATCTAATTTTATTATCGTTATATATATATTTTTTTTACTTTCATTGTTTTTTCGTAAGAAAATAAAAACTTCTTCATGTTCTTCGCAAATCTCAGAACAAGAGCAAACCCAGAATCAAACTTTACGTTCTCACAATCAATATACCTAGCAAATTCATGCTCTCACAATCAAACCCACCACCACCATCGATTAAGAGCTAGTCGAACCCAACCAAACAAACCCAAAACAAGAGCAACCAAGCAAACTTCACGTTCTCACAATCAAACCCACCACCACCACCGATTAAGAGCAAGCTCCATACCAAACAAACCCATCTCTTAGCAACCAAACACAGCAACAAGTAACAACAAACACATAAAAAAAAAAAAAAAAAAAACACACACACACACACACACACACATCTCCTTCAATTTCATGCCCAACACCAACCCAAATCCAACTGAGATATCTCTCCCTCTTTTAAAAATCTCAGCTTTGTGAAGAAAATTCTAGGGTTTGCTTCCCACACTTTACCTTCTCAGCAAATTCTATCGTTTTTGGGTTTGGAGTAGATCTGAGTTTTTGGGTTTGAAGTAGATCTAATGACATTGTTTCTGCCTCCTCAAATCCAACGACGCCGCCAAACCCCATCGTTTCTGCCTCCTTGGCCACTCCATCAAACGACGTCGTCCCGACAAATGATTAGCTCCTCCTCATTAATCGAAGAGAGAGTGTTTGGCCTCGTCGTTGTCATCCTCATCAATCAAAGAAATCCGCCTCCTCAACTTGTGATCGTGAGAGGCAAAGCTTGGAGTCTTTGGCCATGGGTTTCTGGGTTTGGAGCTTGGTGTCTTTGGCCATGGGTGTTTGGGTTTGGAGCAAATCAAAGAGAAATTAGAGAGACAGAGAGTGAGAGAACAATGGGCAAAGAGAGGGACTAAATTGATACTGTGATGTTGGTGACTAAGAAAATTTCATGTTGGGTTGGGTAACTTGGGTTCGTGGGGTTAGGATTAGGGTTTGGTGTAAAGGATTGTGATAAAAAAAAAAAATTTTAATTGAGAATTGAGAAATTTCATTTTCATTTTAAATCAAATTTGTATTTTTAGTTTAAATTAAAATTAAGAAATTAAAGGTTTGTTTTTTCATTAGATTTATGTTTTTTTTAATTTATTTTCTTTTTTGGTTTAAATTTTCTAACATGGCTTTTTAAAAAAAATTTAAAAGGTTGACTTGGCATATAAAAATGCCAAATAATTTTTTTTAATAATATTTTAATCACCGCATCAGTGCCACGTCAGCAAGTAAGGTGTTCCGTCTGCCATGTAGGAGATTTCTGTTAGTGGATTGATGGCAAGGACCAAAATAAAATTGATTTTCTTTTTTTATGGATTACAATAGGAACAAAATCAATTTGAGGACCAAAATGTGAATCGACCCAAAATGTAGGAACCAAAAGTATATATTCACCTAAAAAAATCTATGTAGAACTTGATTTTAGAATTATCGAGTTCTGTGTAATGTAGAATTCAATATTCATACAATCAATATTCATAAAATTGAGTTCCATTGGAATTAAAACCCAAAAAGTTAGGGCATATTTGGTTTGAAGCATCACTCAAACTCAGTTCTCATAATTTAATTCTTGCAATTCAAAACTATATCCCATATCGCATATTCTATTCTCTATTTTTTATCTTAATTCACTTCCAATTTGTTTGGCTAAAAATTGGGCTTCGGTTTTCTGCTTAAAAACTCAACTTTAAAACACTAAATTTAATATCCTAACATGCTTTTTAGACACACAAATACATAAACCTAGACTACATAAATATATTAAAACATATTACAACAAGAAACTAAAGCAAACAGAAAGATTAAAGTGCAAAAAGGAAAAGAAAAGAAAAAGAAAATTTTAAACTACATACCTCAAACAAAAATTCTTCAAGCTTGATTTTTAACCGTTTCTCTCAGTCAAATCTATTCACAATTCAATAAAAGAAAGATTAGTAACCTTAAACTCAAAAATTAAGGCTCGAAAAGACCCTAATCAAAAGAAAATTGACTTGAGGATATTTTGTGAAAAACTCCCTCTTTGATATACTATTTCAAGTGAATCTTAGTATTTTCCCATGGGATTTCTGTGTATTTTGAAAATATACTACGTAAGGCTGCTTGTAATGTGAAAATAGGGGTTTGAAACAACTCCTAGACAATGTGGGATTCGTTTCAAACCTCAACATTAATGCAGAAAACTTGTCTTGTTTAGTTTCTAAAATTCACTATGCGTGCGTAGGATCGTGTCTGCATGCGCATGTAGAAAGCTGCGTGCGCAAGCCAATTCTTGTGTGTGCATAGAGAAGGTTTCCTTGGCCTCACTTTTCCAAAAATAGATTTATTTGCTCATTAAAAGTTATATTTTTCATTTTAACATTTCTCAAGTCAATTTAATATCTAATTGGGCCCTAAACTAACATTGGGTCTTAGAATTCAGCATTATTAGGGAAGAGGGGGTCCAAGTCATAAGTGGTACAAATGCAATGTCTACAGATACACTCATTTTGATTCATAAGCTTCACTAACGGAATCAAAAGAATAAAAAAGACAAAACATTTTGTTTCAACATACGACTCTGGCCCAACCCATGCACATGACACACATCATGCATACATAGGGCGGGGTGTAACTCCGAAGAGCTGCGTGGGATTCGTATGTCCGAATACCTACCTTTGTTGCTCAAGAAACGATCAATGACAGGTTCACTATCCTAGAACTTATTTTGCCAATTGTAAGCAAAAGGTAAGTAACTCACTATCCTAAAGTCACTAAAAAGAACAAACAAACAAAGGTGCTCTTACAAGCTCAAACAAACAAATAAGGGTGCTCTTACGAGCTTAAAAATTATATATATCTGTGGTGTCCATCTAGGGCTCTTGCCTCAAACTTCTCTGGATAGTACTTGTCTTCCATCTCTATTTCCACCTGTTCTGGTAAAGCTCTTACCTCGGGGTGACATTGGTCTCCATCTCTATCTTTACCTCTTCTATCGCATCTGCATGTTCAATTCTCATAGGATATGTACGAGAAATCTGTATGATGTGACTGCATGTGCCACTCCCGAAAGATATGTGCACGAATTCTAACTTGTATGGGATCTGTGCCTACACATTCAATTCTCGGAGGATATGTGCACAAGTTCTGTGTTCTTCCTTTCTGAATTTTACAAGGTTTCATGCCTACATGTTCAATTCTCGTAGGATATGTGCACGAATTCTGTTTTGTATGGGATTTGTGCCTGCATATTCTATTCCCGGAGGATATGTGCACAAGTTCTGTGTTCTGACTTGCTTGACTATTTTTGGATGAAAGATCCACTCGGGATGCTAAAGGACTCACTGGGGAGTATAATTTTATTGAAAAGTGTTTTGGTGATGATTCCGACCTACCACGAAATCTTGATGGTGTACGGCCCACTAAAGAGGGGGTAGTTTACTAGAGATTTTCTTATGGTGTGTTGTTCACTAGGGAACTTTCTTCCACTAGGGAATAACTATCTTCTTCTTTCCTATGACTCACTGAGGATTGATGTTGACTTCACTTTCAAGGGGGTTTTACCAAACTCTACTAGGGAAATTTTGCTTTGCAACTCTCGAGGGAGCTGCTTCTATGCCTTAGACTCACGGGGGAGTCCGTCTATGATACTAGATTTGCATAGGATTTATTTTATAATCTTGACTCATGAAGAAGTTTTCATGATGATTTTTGGTCCACAAAGGGATGTTCTGATGCTTTCGATCCACTAGGGATGCTCTTTTAGGGTCTTTGTGCTCCTTGCCTACTGAGGGTATTTCTATCACCTGCTAGAATGGAGCGGTAAGGCTAACAACAGCTCCTCCCTTCACCTACAGATCACAACAACACCTTTTGGAGGATGCAAGGGCCAAATCAGTAAGTTTTTTCAAACTTTTCTCATTTTTCAAGTTTTCCCTTGATCTTCCATTTCAATCCGTTTTTAGGCCTATAAATGCTTGGTTTTGATTTACTTAGCTAAGAGGGTTTGTTGCCAGCTGGTGGGCAAGGACGCACCTTAGGTCCCCATGGATCCTTCAGTGTTCATGCTTGCTTCTCATTTCATGACGAATGCGGAGTATGACCTACGGGGGCCGGGCATCCCCTTTACTGATCGGGTCATAGATGAGCTAGACTATGACGAGTTCAGCGGGACTTGCCTTATGCCTTCTCTTACCATTCTGGTGTGTGTCCTTGCTCTTCTCATTTTCTTTAACTAGTCATCACCTGCATTCTTGTACATTAGTGACCTTTAAATGAAACATTTGTGTCAGGAGGGCCCTGTTGCCGGTGCTCTTATTGATCCTCCTTGTTTGCCTTGGTCGATCTATGCTTATGGCCTTAATGCCTTTGCTCGGGAGCGCCCTATTGGCCATAATACAAATGTCACGCGCTACCCCTTTCTTAAAGGCACCTGGGTGGTGAGTTCTCTTTCATCCTTGTTCTTTTTCTTTTCTACTCTTGCATCCTAACACTTGTTCTAACAACCTTTCCCTCAAATTCAGCCTATTGTTCAGGAGCATGAGGAGCTCGTTTAGCTTGCAGGAAACCTCAAGTTGGAGTTAACTGAGTACTCCTAGTAGCTGTATAGTGGTAGGGATGCCAGTGATGATGATGATGATGATGGCGGTGATGGTGCGGGAGGTTCAGAGTTGACTCCGAGCCATCAACCAAGGAAGAGGCGCTTTAGGTGACTCTGTAGACAGATAGGCAAACAAACACAGACAAAGCATAGCATAGCATAGCATACTTTCTTTTTATTGCTTTTACTATATTTTGTTTTTGGCATACATGCTTGTACTTTATATTTTGTTTAAGACATTGGGTTGTATTTTAAGAACACCTTTTACATTTATGTTTTTATTTGGGATATGTACTTAAATTACAAACTTGTGGAAACTTTGTGACATTTTATTATTCTTGGAAACTCTGTACTTGAATTGTGCCTAAGTAGTCCCTTTAGTTTCTCCCTTGCACCTTCCCATATCATCAAGTTAAAATGGATAAATTGTTAGGAACCCGGTGGTTCCTAATGGGGATGGATAAGAATTATAGAGGGATTGATGGAAATTATAAGGAGATTGACTTAATTCGAGGTAGTCACCCTCCATAGAGAAAGAGAGAGAAAGAGATGCACTAATGCACTAAGAAGTTGGTTTATTCTTCAATTCATATCCCATATTGGATTACAATCATGTATTTATAGGAGATTATCTCTAATCTCATTGGCCCACATGACCTCATTCTATTGGTTATATTATTTCCCATGTGCATTAATAATTATAACATGTGAATTAATAATTTCAACATGTGCTAAGTGTGATTAACATGCTTGGAATTGTAACTATCTAACTAACTAACTAAATCTCAATACAACAATTATTATCTACATGCTTATAGCATTCCTGACATTTCCCTCCCTTTGAAAACACCTTGCCCACAAGGTGTTGTGAAATAGTATCTTCATCAAAGGAGATCTTCCAATGGACCAATACCGTAGTGACATTTTGATCACCATATTCATGCATTTCTCTTTGAGATGCATTAGTGCATCTCTTTCTCTCTCTCTCTCTCTCTCTCTCTCTCTTAATCTTTCTCTTTCTCTATGGAGGCTGACTATCTCGAATTAAGTTAATCTCTCTACAATTCCCATCAATCCCCCTATAATTCTTATCCATCCCCATTAGGAACCTCCCTAACATTTGGTATCAGAGCCGTCGATCTTAAGACAAATGATTGTGACCGAAGAAAAGTTTGTAAGGAAGTACTACAAATGTTGAACAAAGTTTTAGAGGATGTCAAGGATATTTCAAAGATGATCAAGGCCTTGACTGAATCTAAAAAGGCCATGAAAGAAGAGCTCTCAAGATTGCAAAAAGATCTTGTGAACATGACGGAAGAGGAGTTACAATCTCTTGATTCAATGAAACTCGAAGAACAAATCAAGTTCCAAGAATCTACTACTATTGTTGCAGGTCAGGATGTTGATTTTTGTGTCAAAGTGGATGATGATATACATGGAGACGCTGCCCTTGAAATTCAATCTAAAGAACCAATAAAGAAGGTGATGATGAACTTCCAAGAACTAATTCTTGATACACCAATGGAGGCTTCCATTCAAGAGTCTATGATTGAAGAATTGGCAATCCAAGTGTCGGTGATCCAAGAATCCAAAATACAAGTGCCAACAATTTTAATGGTTCTAGAATCAAATAAAGGCTTGAGGATATAAGAATATTTCAAGGTTCAAAGAATCAATGAGATCTTGAAGATTGAAGAACCATTGAAGGCTCAAGAATTCGAGCAAAATTTGAAGATTTACGAAGAAGAAACCTTTATGTTCATGGGATTGCTTGTCAAAGAGAAATGCATGAATATGATGATCAAAATGTCACGACGGTATTGGTCCATTGGAAGATCTCCTTTGATGAAGATCCTATTTCACAACAATACCTTATGGGCAAGGTGTTTTCAAGGGGAGGGAAATGTTAGAAATGATATAAGCATGTGGATAATAATTGTTGTATTAAGATTTAGTTAGTTAGTTAGTTAGTTACAATTTCAAGCATGTTAATCACATTTAGCACATGTTGGAATTATTAATGCACATGGTTAATCACATTTAGCACATGTTGAAATTATTAATGCATATGGGGAATAATAGAACCAATAGGATGAGGCCATATAGGCCAATGAGATTAGAGCTAATCTCCTACAAATACATGATTGTAATCCAATATGAGATATGAATTGAAGAATAAACCAACTTCTTAGTGCATTAGTGCATTTCTCTCTCTCTTTCTCTATGGAGGGTGACTACCTCGAATTAAGTCAATTTCCCTACAATTTCCATCAATCCTCCTACAATTCATACCCATCCCCATTAGGAACCTCTAGGTTCCTAATATAAATCTTCTTACAATCCCTAATTTTTGCCTAGGTCTTCAACCTTGTGGGATTCCTCTAACTTTTGCATGGATTGCTTTTCAATTTTCAACCTGTCGAGGCTCCTTATATTGTCTTTGAACTTTTTTTTTTCTCTCTCTTTTTTTTCCTTTCACTCACGCCTTCTCTTCCCCTCTTTTACTTCTTCCAGATATGGCCATAAGAGAGGCTCCAATTGTTTCACCCAACTTTAGGATATAAGAAATGACTTAAAGGCTGTCATGTAATGGGTTCACATAGTTGAGAAAGCTTACACAAAGCCCAATCAAAAGAAAGAAAGACTGACCGACCACCTTAATATGCCTCAAATTTTACTTTTCTACACTTTATGATTCTCATGTCTTTTCTTATGAATTTAATAAAGGATTAGAATGTTCCACATCTCCTATAGAAACAATTTATTGGATTTTTAATTTAAGCGATGAGAGAACTACCCATTTATTATCTTTACTTATTATCATCATTTCTTCTTCTTTTTCTCCTTTTCTTTTCTTTTTTCCATGCCAAGTAATTTTTGCCCATAACGTCCTTTGAGGAATTTTTGCCATGTCCATGGTTCTTGCCCTATCTTTTGCCTAGATCGGCCTTTCAGATTTTCAACCTAGCGGGGTCCTTTTGCCTTAACTTTTGCCTAGGCCACCCTTCTGGGTTTTCAACTTAGCAGGTTTTTTTTCTTTTCAAATGTTGTATCTTCAGAGTCTATCCATATTGATTAGGCGAAGCATCTCTTCCCCATCCAAATCTTTAATTATGGTAGCACCTCCTAACATGATCTTCTTGATAACAAAAGGCCCAGACCATCTTGGCTTCATCAACCATCTTGGTTTCATCTTTCCTCTCGGATCAAAAGTTTCATCTCTAACCACTTTTAGAACCAAGTCTCCTTCTTTAAGGTTTCTAGGTCTCACCTCTTTATTGAATGCTTTAGTAATCCTCTTTTGGTACCCTTATGCATGGTATTGTGCCCTAGCTCTCTTCTCATCTATCAAAGTCAATTGCTCATATCTTTGTTTCACCCAATCTTCCTCTAGGACTTTGGTTTCCACTAATACCCTTAAAGATTGTATCTCCTCCTCAATGGGAAGTACCACTTCACTACCGTAGACCAAAGAGTAGGGGGTTGCCCAAGTTGATGCATGGATAGAAGTTTTGTAACCCTATAAGGCAAATGGGAACTTCTCGGATCTTCATATGTCACTACCATCTTGGTTAGAATATTCTTAATGTTTTTGTTAATTACTTCTACGGCCCCATTGACCTGTGGTCGATATGGTGAAGACTTGTGATGCTAAATGTTGTACAGTTCCATGATTGTTCTAACCTTTCCCTCAAAGTGTGAACCATTATCGGAGATGAACTCTTGGGGTACCCTATACCGACAAATGATATTATTCTCTATGAATCGAGCTATATGCTTGGCTTTTAACACAAAGTAAGAGGCTGCTTCCACCCACTTGGTGAAGTAGTCTATTACGATTAGGATATATTCGTGTCCATTTGAGGCCTTAGGAGCTATCATTCCAATCACATCTATACCCCAAATTGAGAAAGGCCACGGAGAAGTCATGCTGTATAGCTCACTAGGTGGCACGTGATTCAAATTTGCATGTTTTTGGCAAATGTGGCAACTTTTCACAAAGTCTAAGCAATCGGTCTCCATTGTGTTCCAATAATACTCTATTCTCAAGATCTTCTTGGCTAACATTCTCTCATTCATATGAGAACCACAAATCCCTTGATGAATTTCTTCCATAACTTTCTCGGCTTCTTCTTTTTTTAGACAATGAAGATGTATACTATCATAGGATCTCCTATAGAGCTGTCTTCCACATAAGATGTATTGCATTGCCATCATCCTAATTGAACAACACTCTCTCTTGTAGGCCTCATCCGAATATACCCCCAACTCCAAGAATTTCATGATGTCATAATACCAAGGAATCCCCTCCTCCTCTATAACCAAGACTAAAGCTTTGGCATTTTCTTTGTGTACTAGCCCATAACTTTGTTCAATTTCTAAGAGTCGTGTCCATACTCCTTCGGGTATTTCAATGATGGAAGCTAAGATAGCAAAGGCGTTTGCAAACTAATTCTGAGCTCTAGGAATGATTGTGTACTCAATTATGTCAAAGGTTTTGGCCAAATCCTCTAGATACTGCTAACAAGGTTTTAAGTGGTCCTTCACTTTCCATAACCTTTGTGTTTGAGTTATTACCAAAGTCGAATCTACAAAGTCCTTGGCCTCTTTTACGCCCAACTCTCGAAGAGCTTCCATTTCGACAATACAAGCCTCATATTTTGCCATATTATTGGTTGCCTCAAAGTACAACTTAACTACTAAGGGTATGTGAGATCTTTCAGGAGTGATCAAGATTACTCTTATCCCATTTCCATATTGGTTCATGGCTTCATCGAAATACATCATCCATGCCCCTAGCTCAAATTCTTTAGCTCCTTTACCTCAAACTCCAGATTCTTTACCTTGTTCTTTAACTTAAGCCTCTCCCCAGCTTGTCTACTTGCTTCTTTCTCCATAGCAAGGAGCTTGGCGTCTAGCCTAGTCTTCTCCTTGTCTAAGTCTGTTGCCTACCTGGACGTAGCCATAAACTTGGACATGACCTGTAAAAATAGAAGGTAAAAATATAACTAAGCAATAAAATTTATTAATTGCAATGGACAAAGAAAAATACCTTGAACAGGTCATGGATAGTGGAGCGCTCGAACTTCTTGACGAACATGTCATAGCAAGCCATAATATCCTCTTGCTTAACCACCATCTTGAACCTGTTCCAGGCTAAGGCCTCACTTCATAGAAGAGTGTGAGAGGCAGTAGCAGGATCATCGACAAAGGGGACTATGGATGACTTTGGACCAAGACGAGAGGGAGCCTTGGAAGAAGGAACTTTAGAAGGAGGAAGTGCACTAGGAGTTTCAACTACAAGAGGGTTAAGCTCAATAACAGGAGCTTTGGCATGAGTAGACGAGTCCACCTAGGCCTCTTGGGGCCTCGACGATTGGGGAGATTCCCAACATCAACCGTCTTGGACATAGCCTTCCTCTTCAAGGAAGAATTGGAGGGCACTAATTTTAACATCTTGGAAGCTTCTAAACAAGTCTGAATGGGGGCAACGTCCTCAGTTTGGATGACCTTGTCACCGCCAACAAGCTCCTTCTCCTTGTTTTTCTTCATAGTTACTATTCCTAAAAAGGATTGTCAAAGTTTAGATAAGATAACATCAATAATAATAAAAATTTAAAAAAAAAAATTAGCTTGACAAGTAATGGCCTTGTGTGCTAAAGCTTTAAGAGAAAGGATGAGTCCAAGTCCTTAAGTTGCTAGGCGATGAAGAGTTACAAGTGAGCGAAAGCTCTGTCAGCAAAAGAATGAGCGCTCTGGACATGATCTAAATAAAAGCTATTCAAGGACGGACGAGTTATAGCTGAAAAAGAAGGGAGAAAAGTTAAACAAGAATATAAGAAATCTAAGACGAACTAAAAAGTAAGTAGCATACCCTCAGAGTGTAAAAGACCCATGGCTCCAATATAAGGAGGGAATGTATCCCTTCCAACTTCAATTCGGTCACCAGCCTAAGGCCCAAAGACAAAGAAAAATTATATCTTCCATAGTCTGTCAAACGATGGAAGGGATTCGATCATCCTACAGTTAGAGCCCTTAGTTGAAAATTGGTAAAAACAGAGAGATTTATGGATCTTAGCGGGTTTGTAGCAATATAGGAACTCATCCACCGTGAGGGGATGGTTCCCTTCAAACACTTCTCTCCATAGCACTTGCATTGCTACAACAAGTCTCCAACCATTGGGGTTAAGTTGATTTGGGGCAATGCCTAGCCCATGAATGATCTCCCTAGCAAAAGCATTGAAGGGTAACCTAAGACCACCAAGGAGGTAAGCCTCATATATACCAACTCCAAGGGATTGTGGAGCACAACACCACTCCCCAAAAGCTAGAAGATGAGTATGGACATTGTCAGGGATTTGGTATTTACCCCTTAGTGTATGAAGTCTCTCCACTTTAATCTTGGACGGAATGTTTATGGCACAACATTCCATAACTTTATCCATTTGAATAGAAGAAGATGGGATGGGTAGTGGAGGAGTGGTAGACGATCCAGAGGCTACCCTTTTCCTCATTTCCTCCTAAAAAACCTCTAAAGGAATCCACTACTACTACTACTACCCTAACTACTATTACTCTTGTCATGATATTCCTCTGTCTCCTTACCGTCTCTATCACTAGACTAGGAAACTATAATCTCGGCCATTAACAAATGAACTCTAAAGAGAAAACCTAAAGACGAAGGAGGAGATGATACCTGATTCTAGATGAAGAGGACTAAGGATGGAGGAGGACTTCTAAAAGAGGCACAAAGGATGAACGAAGTCGAGAATGTCAGAAGAGAAAATTTGAGTAAGTGAGAAAGTAACAGAGGTATTAAGCTATTTATAGGCAACCAAGTGGATCATTGAAGCGACACAGATCAACTAGAAGACGCCACGTGGCCATTTTTACCAAAGAACAAAGTGACGCAACCTCCTGGCCGCTATAATCAAGCCACGTGGCCGCACCTACACCGATAGATTTCGCTAATTCATTGGATGCCACATGTATAACCCATCAATGAATCAGAAGTGCCACATGTAAAAAATAAAAATAAATATAGAAAAACCCAAAAAAGCGACATAAGGCAAGAACGATGCGAGCATGGACGACCTATGAACAAGGGGGCAACTAATGGTGATCAACATTTAATCTTTGTCCATAATGGTTGTCCAAGACTAATAACGTCCAAAACAGTCTTCAAGAAGAAGAAAGGAGAAAAATGCGCCACAAACATAAAATACGGACGTCCAAGCATATCACCAGGCATCGAAATATGATCTGGTCGTCCATATTGTTAAAGTATGGATGACTAATAAACACTTAGTAAATTTCTGAGTATTTTCTATAATCCCAAATGGTTAGACCACTAACTCTCATATTGAAATGTGGGGTGAATTCCCCGAAATTTGCTCCACTCTCCCTACTAAGTTCACACATCCCCCATGATGTTAGTGGCACCCAACAAGTAGACCCACTCAAAACTCTCTATAAAAGGACCAAGCCTCATCCAACCAAGGTACATTTTACTATTCATCCATTCACTACTCTTGTGTTCTAGAGAGAAAACTGACTTAGCCGTCAAAGGGTCCTTGGTTGGTTTACCCGGTCACCTTCAATAGTTGCTTTCTTCCTCTTCAGGTCATCCAACTGTCATTGAAGCCCGGAGTATTCAGCCTACTGATTTTTATGCATCATCAAATTATTTTAGAAAAAATTTAATATATTCTTTTATGAAAAAAAAAAAGTTTAAATACAAAAATTCAAACATTTCCTAAGATAATGTGCTTAAGACATTTATTAACTTCTTTCATAATTTATTGGCATGCGCTCACAAAATTTGTTGTGGTTTTTTTTTTTAAGAATCAAATTTGTGGTAGTTTATGTGTGCTTTTTTGAATATATGAAAAAATAAAAATTAACCAATGTATTAAAGGTATTAAATTATAAAATTGTACGGTCTACAGCAATGGGCCCACTTCCCTCGAGCCCAAAATAGAATAGGCCAATGAACAGTACCAACTATGGGCCCATCATTGGTCCTAATTAGCTACTAAATGGCTTTGAAGTGTCATCCCATCGCTTGGGAGTTTGGTGTACGGCTATACCTTGAATACACCGTGATTGGTAGATACCCCGATGTTGCTTGGCTATACCTTGGCAAACCGGGAGTGCCTTGGGAGACTTTGCTGACGAGCAACTCTTACTAGCTGGCACTAGTTCCAATGTCTCAACTCCCATTCCCAACGAAACATATTCCTTGTCAGGAATAATTAAATTGGCCTCTACACGAGCGGAACCAGAAAGCAATCATGACTATGCCATCTATCCTTAAACTATAAATATTTGAAGAGACGATGAAAAGGGGGTTGGAGAGTTGGGAGGTAAGATTGAAAGAATATCCGAGCATACAAAAGAGAGTTGATATAGAGAGAGAAAGAGAGAGAGCAAGTCTAGTTTCTCGACTAGGCACTTCAACGAGCCCACCCAGGAATTGCCTATTGTAGGATACTCAAAACCCACAAAACAAGTAAATTGTGAGTCTAAACACAAGGCCCACCCTCTTGTGGAAATCTGGGTACGTACAAAAATATTTATGAAAAATGTATAAAAGAAGGAAAAAATTAATTTTTTTTGACAAATTTATACTTTTTATAAAAATAATATTAATTTTTTTTGAAAATAGCACACTAATAGGTGACATAATACATTCTTATTTAATAATACATTCTTTAAATTAATCAGGGTTATAGTGAGCAAAGCATCACAGTGAGCAAAGGATCCATTGGAATCCACTATCTTAAAAGCAAGGCCAGCTGAGCTCCACTGTCATTTGCTTTGGTTTGTGGGCTCAACTTGACAATGAAAACTCATTACATAGAAAAATAAGCTGCGTCGGTGTGGCATTTTCCTGATAGAATCTTTTCTTCTTTTGGGGGCATATACTCTTTCAATGAATGAAAACAAAAAAAACGCAAGCTTTACCGCCCGTTTGATACATGTATTTAAAAATTGAAAATTATTGTTTAAAAATATTTGTGAAAATACGTATGGGTGAAAAAAAAATATAGAAATGCGTAAAATATTGTTTAAAAACTGAAAATAGTTGTTTGAAAGTATAAACCAAACACCCCTAACCATCAATTCATAGTTCATCGTTATCACTTATTTCTTTTGAGGGCCCACTCTACTCACATTTCACACTTATCAATTTTAGGAGCGTGCCGTAAACCTGCCAGCTCCTTAACCCATAAGAAACGACCCGATTTAATCCAAGTAAGTTGAATTGGTTTTTAGAAATTGGTGGGTTGGATTAAGTTGTAATATTTTGTTTACAGAGTTTGGGTTATAGGATTTATAAATTCGTCTAACTTGATTCAATTCACCTATATTTAATGTATATATTTAAATTTAAAAAAAATATAATTAAAAATATATTATACAATTTTTTAATTTACTCTTTTGCCTATCTTGCTTAATAAAACTCAAACTCTAAATTCTCTTCATATAGTTTGTGTTGATTTGGTGTTATGATCAAGATTATTTAGTTGTAAATTTGCTTTCATTTGTACTGAGGTTGTTCTTATACTCAATTTAATAGTAATAATAGAAATTAAAAAAATTGTCCAACCCATGGGTCCAACCTAATTGACGTGAGCTGGGTTGAACTCTTGTGATGAGTTGGCTTTTTTTAATTCGCCGTTGTGGGCTGAGTTGAAAAACCCCTCAACTCGACCTCTGCACACCCCTACCTATCACTTACTTCTTTTAATTGCCCACTTCAAGAGCATTTGTATCTAGGGATGTAAAAAAAATCTATTTACACCCTTTAAACCTATTTTATCTATTTTACCATCTCATTTTATAACTCACCCAACATCCTATTTTTACATAGGACTCATTAAAATAATATTAATTACACCGTCAAATAATATAAAACAACTCACTTCTCTCTCTTCCATCTCTTCCTCTCTTCCTCTATCAAACTCATACAATCAGCAATCACCACTAAAACTTACCACCAAAGCCCACCACCTAAACCAACCTAGGAACCATCGAAACACCACTGACCACTAGCAATCACCACCAATGAAACCCAACGCATAAACCAACCCAGGAACCATTGAAACAACCACCATCGAAACCCACCACCAATCCCAACCTAGCAACCAACACCACATTAAATTAGCCCACCACCGCAATCCTACATAAACTAGACTCCACCACCACATGAGCCACCAAAACCCAAACCCAAACCCAAACCCACACATCCCACAACCCACGCCATCAGGCCCACCACCCCACCACCCTCATGACCCACTGACAACCCACATCTTGAAACCCGAAACCTACTACGCCTCCACCACCGTTGGCCAATTCGAAGCCACCCACCCAAGGTTGATTTACAACCACCCGAAATAGCCAACCAAAATCTTGAGCAAGAGAGAGAAGCAAGAGTCTATATGAGAGGAATAGAGGAGAAAGAGTGAGAGAAAGAGAGAAGGGAAAAGAAAGAAAAGAGAGTCTGAAAGTGGGAGGAAGAGAGAAGAGAGAGAGTCTGATAGATTTTTATGAGAAGAGAGAGGGAGAGTGATTAAAATAAGTATTTTTATGTTTACAACCTATGAATGGTAGGTTATATATACACAAACTTATTGTTCATGGTTCCTAAAAACTTTTAGTAACATACCCGAATAAAGATGTGAATGATTGTGGGTTCCAGTTAGCTCAACTGGTAAAGTCTCTGATGGTTGTATAAGAGATCTGGGGTTCAATCCTCGCCTACACCAAAAACTGATTGATGTCTTGGCCTGATGATAAAGAGCTATTATCGAGAGCGGACACCATAGGTTGAAACTCTCTCTTAAAAAAATAAAATACCCGAATAAAGCTCAATTTGAGCAGGTGGGTTACTAAAATAGCAATTTGTGGATTTTACACCCTCAATGCTAATACTCTAATTACATTAAAGGTAACAATACGCGGCTAAAATGACCAAATAGTACTTATTTTCAAAATTTTCAGTAAAGTAGCACTATCTGCAAAATACCACCATTTTAGAATTTGATCTTGTGAAAATCGAGTTCTACAGATATTGAGTTCCATTAATAAAGTGTCACGGTGACATTCAGTGATGTGACTTTTTTTTAATATTTATAAAATCGAGTTTGGTGTAAATTAAAAAAAAGAAGAAGAAGTGGAACACGATATTCATAGACTCCATTTGATAGAGCATTTTAAACACATTTTTAGTTTTTAAACAACATTACATGTATTTTCACACACTTTTTCACTAACACGTATTTCAAAAAAATACAAACAACATTACTCAAACTCCTCAGAAAACGGGCCTATATAATTGAAATCCATTGAAATTAAAACCCAGAAAGTCAACAATATATTCTCACTGTCTCTCTTCTTCACTCACTGTGTTTGCTGTTGATTTTCCTAGCTTCAGTCTTTTTTGTTGGTGCATATCAGATACTGTCCTCAATTCCTTTACTATTTCACCAGTCATTTGTATGTCAGCAACATTATGACTAAAATGAACTGAGTTACATAAATCACAAACTCTCCCCTGTAGGAGTTTTGTCTCTCTCTCTCTCTCTCTCTCTCTCTCTCGTGTAAGGGAGTTTTTGTCTCTCTCAAGTAGGAACGCCTTTTTCCATAGTTTGCACAACTGTGGGTTTTTTGCTTTGATTATTTAGGAGTGTTTGTCTGCATATGGTCAAATCTTGATCACTAGTAATGGAACAAGCCATACAGGATGGGCTGCAAAATGTGTAGCTGACCAAAGAAGAGGAAGAGGGTATTCAAATATCAGCTCCCAGTAGAGCTGATCTTTTGGAAGAGTGTCATCTCAGTTTGTTTATAAAACTATTATCTGACTGTCAGCAAAACCAACATGCATTAAAGAGCACCCTATGGTCAGTGTGGAATATGGGATTAGATCTAAGGATAGTGGACGTTGGGAATGATATCTTCCAATTCAAGTTCAACTCTACATACCAAATGGAATGGGTGAAGAAGAATGGACTGTGGAATTTTGATAACAATCTTCTCTTGCTTTGCCAATGGAGAAAAGGGTTAACAGTTGCAAATATTGTCTTCTCACTCACCGTTTTGGGTTCAAGTATGGGGAGTCCCATTTAAGCTTATGACAGAAGACACGGGTAGAGATATTGGGAATAGGATAGGCAAGTTCCTTGAAGTAGATAGACGATCTTGGTAGTCAGATCAAGCGAGGTACATGAAGGTTAGAACTGAACTGCCTTTGAACAAGCCACTATGCAGAGGAGGTTATCTGATGAGCGTGGAGGGAGAGACATTATGGGTTACTTTCAAATATGAAAGATTCCCAACGGTGTGTTACATTTGTGGAAGGTTGGGCCATGATGATAGGCATTGTGAGGCCACAGAGACGGGGCAAGTGACGGAATACCAGTACGACAACTGGATAAGGGCCAATAGAAGTTATAAGGGAGGGCAGGACAGGATGAAGTCAAGGAAAGAAAAGTGCCAAATGTCAAGCAATGATGGTGGACAGACTATGGCACAACCAGCAGCGGCGGAGGAAGCCATGACTGGTAGCGGAGGAGGAAGTAAGAGTAATGATGTTGACAGGGTAGCAGAAGAGCAAGTAGGATGGGTGACGTAGGTGATGATGAACGGGCAGAAAGTCAGGCGGCTAGTCACCTCAGTGGATGGGACAGCTCGACAGTAAGTCCACCAAATACAGAAAAGGCTGAGCTCACACGTGCTACAAGGAAAGTTTTAAATTTTGAAATCAGTAGATGTGAGAGTGACGCGCCAAGGTATGGACATTCGATGGTAGGCCTACAAAAGGAGCATATGTTGGAGGAAGTAGAAGTTTCAAGCCTAGTTAAGTCCAATATGGACTTCTCAGTATTCGAAAATGAAGGTTACTTAGATATGGGCTATAAGAGTAAAGATATAAAGCCCAAGACCATAGGAAGCTGGAAAAGGCTTGCAAGGGAAAAAGGTTTAGTAAAAGAAGTAAGTGTGATGGGCTAGGAAAAAGGAATTGGTATAAGAGGGTAGGAGAGTTGGAGGACTTAGAAGCAAAGGAAAACAGAAAAATTAAGAGGAAGCAGGGGAAAAGCTCTAAGGAAACGGCGGTGGCTGTTGAGCACAACCATCGAGAGCCATGATGGCATTAAGCTGGAATTGCCGGGGGCTTGGGAACCCCGGGTCAGTTGGAGCGTTGTGCAACCTTATGCGGCGGTGGGATCCCAACGTGATCTTCTTGACAAAAACAAAAAAGAAGAATGTTGGAATGAGAAAGGTAAAATTGAAACTGGGTATTGTTGATGGTTTTTATGTGCAAAGACAAGGAAAGGGTGGGGGTTTGGCAATGTTTTGGAGGAAGGAAGTCAATTTGGAGATTAAGAGCAATTCAAGACACCACATAGATGCAGTGGTAACAGAAGAAGGGTCTGGATTCAAATGGGGGCTGACTGGTTTTTTATGGGCATTCGAAGACACATCAGAGAAAAGAATCATGGAGATACCTTGACACACTTAATCGACAATTCCATTTACCTTGGTTATGTTTTGACGATTTTAATGAGATTCTCTCATTAGAAGAAGAGTTAGGCGGAGCCCCGAGATCACAACAACAGATGGCGGCCTTTTGAAATGTTATTAACAAGTGTGGTCTTAAAGATATGGGATATTCAGGTTTTGATTTTACCTGGGGTAATTTACAGGAGGGAGATAATAGAGTTTACTTGAGGTTGGATAGGGCATTTGCAACTCCATGTTGGATGGAGCATTTCCCAAATGTAAGAGTTCATCACTTAAAGGATACCACGTCTGATCATTGCCCCCTTCTGCTTACTGATTCAAATGCTTTCCAAAAGCGTGAAAAATGTAGATTCCACTTTGAGGCCATATGGACAAGACGGGTTGATTGTAAGGAGCTGGTTAAGGAGGTTTGGAATGCTAACACAAACCTCCATGATTCAAGTGGGTTTAGTGTAGGGCTTAAGGAGTGTACGGACAACCTAGCCAAGTTGGGTAACTCTGTGTTCAAGCAAATTCCGAAAAAGATACAAGTAAAGAAAGCAATGCTAGGTGAACTTTTAAAGAATGACACAGCAAGGCAAAATGGGGCTAAAATTAATAAACTAAGAAAGGAGATTAATCTCTTACTAGATGATGAGGAGTTGTGGTGGCAGCAGAGATCAAGAGTACAATGGCTGGGGGAAGGAGATCGTAACACAAAATATTTTCATCATTGTGCCTCAGAGCGAAGAAGGAAGAATACAATTGTTGGGTTGTGGAATGATGGAGTTTGGTGTGATAGTAAGGAGAGTATAGTTAGAACAGTCACTAGCTATTTTGAAAATATCTATACCTCCACACACCCGTCCCGATTGGAAGAGGTTACAAATCTGATTCATGCCAAGGTGTTAGAGGAGATGAATGCTGAGCTCACTAAGGATTTCACCACGGAGGAGTTCAGAACAGCACTTAAGCAAATGCACCCAACCAAAGAGCCTGGGCCAGATGGTATGTCAGCTATCTTTTACCAGAAATATTGGGATATTGTTGGGTTTGATGTTACTAATATGGTTATAAATGTGCTAAATACAAATGCCTCTTTATCTGATATTAATAATACTTATATAAGCTTGGTGCCAAAAGTTAAAATGCCCAATAGGATGAAGGATTTTCACCCCATTAGCCTCAGTAATGTAGCTTACAAATTAGTCTCAAAAGTGCTTGCAAACCGCCTCAAGATAGTGCTGCCTCAAATAATATCCGAGAATCAAAGCGCCTTTCTGTTAGAGAGGTTAATCACGGATAACGTGCTTATTGCTTTCGAGTTAATGCACTATTTAGATCACAAGAAGAGTGGAAAAGGATGGCTATATGGCTGTCAAGCTTAACATGAGCAAAGCCTACGATAGGGTAGAATGGGAATTCATTGAGAAAGTGATGAGGAAGATGGGTTTTCATGAGAAATGGATTGGATGGATGCTGAAATGTATAACAACAGTCACATATCTGTGCTGATTAACGGAGAAGCTCATGGTAAAATCACCCCGACTAGAGGACTTCGACAAAGAGATCCATTACCATCCTATCTGTTTCTACTATGTATGGAAGCCTTCTCTGCCCTTATAACTGATGCAAGTGATAGGCATTGTCTCAATGGAGTGTCCATATGTAGGGGCTGCCCTAGAGTCACACACTTATTCTTTGCGGACGATAGTCTGCTTTTTTGTAAGGCTGAAAGGGAGGAGGTTAACACGTTTGTGGAAATCCTAGAGATCTTTGAGGCAGCCTCAGGGCAGAAGATCAATATGGATAAGTCCTCGGTGACTTTTAGCCATAATACGCCCGTTGAAACAAGAAGTGAGGTCCTGGAAATTCTAGGGCCAATGCAAGAATTAAGGTAAGGAAGATAACTCGGCCTCCCATCAGTAATAGGCAAGTCAACGAATCAAGTATTTGCAGAAATAAAGGAGAAAGTTGGAAAAAAAAAACTCTCTGGTTGGAAAGAAAGAATGCTCTCAATGGGGTGGAAGGAAATTCTAATTAAAGTAGTCACGCAGGCAATCCCCACATACACTATGAGTTGCTTCCAACTCCCAAAAGGCCTTTGTGAGGATCTAGAAAGGATGGTGAGAAATTTCTGGTAGGGTCAGAGAGATCAAGAAGCTAAAATGGCTTGGGTTAGCTGGGGGAAAATGTGCAAGTCAAAATCAAAAGGTGGAATGAGTTTCCGTAATCTACAAGCTTTCAATCTAGCAATGTTAGCGAAGCAGACATGGCGTATCCTAACGATCCCAAACTCATTGATTGCGAGAATTTACAAGGCCAAGTACTTTCCCTATAGTGATATTTTGGGTGCAAAGCTTGGATGCAACCTCTCTTATGCTTGGAGAAGCATCTACAACAACTTGGAGGTTATTAAAAGGGGTACAAGGTGGAAGGTAGGGAATGGTAAGATGATACACATTTGGAAAGACAAGTGGCTGCCTACTCCCACTACCCATAAAGTCTGTTCCCCCCAACAAGGTATTGGAGATTTCCCAATGGTGTCATCCCTAATTGATGAAGAAACAAGGTATTGGAAAGTGGACAAAGTCAAGAGGCATTTTCTTCCTTTTGAGGCTGAAACCATCCTAAGCATCCCTCTCAGCTATAATCTGCTGGATGATAGCATAATTTGGATGGGAAACAAACGAGGTGTTTTCTCTGTCAATAGTGCATACTATGTTGCTCTTCCTCTTGTGGAGAAATCTGAGGTGGGTGAGTGTTCAACCGGAGATAGTAGGACTCTTTTATGGAAGAAAGTGTGGCAACTCTAGCTTCCTGCCAAGGTCAGAATCTTTGCCTAGAAGGCTTGCATGGATGCGCTGCCTACTAGACTTAATTTGGTTAAGCGAGGTCTAAATGTTAAGGCCAAATGTCCACTTTGTGAGAAGGCAATTGAAAACACCAGTCATGCATTAATTTATTGCAACAAGGTTTGCGAAGTTTGGTGGAATTGGCAAGCTTGCCCAATAAATCTGTTGGCAGAGAATATTTGCCTTGTGGACTTAGCACTGAAAATATTGGATGCAGGTACTCCGCTTGACCTTGAAATTCTCTTCTCCACTGCTTGGTCCATTTGGTTTAATAGGAATCAGGTGGTTCATGATTCTAATGGCACTCCCTTTTCTCAAATATGGAATTTTGCCTTGGGCACTTAGGAGGATTATAAAAATGCTATAGTGTATAACCTTGTTAAACAACAATCCCCAGATGTTGGGTAGGCGGCACCTCCGCCGGAAATCCACAAAATAAATGTAGATGGTGCTACGGCAGGGGCGTGGGGTAGATCCAGCGTGGGCGTGGTTATCCATGACAGTGGAGGCATGGTTATAGCTACGGCATGCAAAGTGTTGAATGGGAATTATGATGCAGCAGTCACAGAAGCCTTTGTAGTGGATGAAGGAATTAGGTTGGCCAAGGAGATGGAGCTTCACAGGATCATTGTTGAGTCTGACTCAATTGGGGTGGTTGATGCTATTAATGCAAACAGTTGTAGTGGAGATCTTGGGTCGATCATACAAGGATCCTTGGAGCTGCTTCTGCAATTTAGGAGTTGGAATGTGAGACACCTAAAAAGGGACTACAACAGAGTTGCGCACGAACTTGCACAAATAGCCAAGACAACTGGAAAAACTCAGCAGTGGAAAGGAATGGAACCACCAATGATACAGCAGGTTCTGTTGTTAGATAGGGCTAAATGTTAATCCTGTATTTGATAACATGTATCTTCCTTTTCTCTGCTCTCTATTGTATGCCAATTTTAGTTTAATGGAATTCCAGGTTCATTCTCAAAAAACGGAAAAGAAAAAAAAGAACTGAGTTACCACCCAATAAAAAACTAAAAAAGAAGAATATTAGTAGCTCAAATTGCTTTTCCAAACAAATGACACTGTCTCACAACACCGGTTCATTTCTTCTTGGTCTATGTAGATATTATTTTTTTGGCCTACTTCTACTTCTTCTTGGTCTAAAAATAAAATAGATATTGGTAATTTGTTTTATTTTATTTTTTTTTATCCCCATTGCTTAAATAATAAGGAAAAAAATGGTAAAATTGTCATTACATACAATTTTTTTTGTACATAGTTTCATATTTCTTTAAATAAAAATTTTTATCTTAATTTTCTCACTCTAGGGGTGACACATGTCTTGCACGTGCCACCCAAACTAGATTTATATAAAAAGAGCCAACAGCTCTATCTACTGTACACATTTGGTTTGGTTAATTTGGTGAGGTAAAACTCACTGTTTTTGCTTGGCCTTTTTATTTTATTTTATAATATTTCTATGCGCTGACATATTTACACTATAAATCGTCTCAATATTTTCACAATTGTTGGGATGTTAGTTTCTTATAATTCAAAAAAGAAGAAGAAAAAAGAACAAGTCCAACCGCAACTAAAAATAAGGTATTGTTAAAATGTTGTGACATCTTGTTGATGTTACTGTATTTTCACAATTGTTAAGCTGTCAGTTCCTTATAGATCAAAATAAAATAAAAGAAATAAATATCAAACCAGGACTCATCACAACTAAAAATAATTATGAAAATGTCATGACATTTTATTTTTCTTACAATATTTTCACAACTATTGAGGTGTAAGTTTCTTATACGTCAAAGTAAAATAAAATAAAATAATAATATATCAGATTGGGACCCATTACAACTAATAAAGGTATTGTGAAAAAGTTGTGACATTTTGTTGTGTTCCTAGACTTCTTTTTTGGTTTTGTCAAATTCGGTGAACAAAAATTCAATGCTTTATGCACAATTTTATTGTGCTAGTTTTTTTTTTTTTTTTTTTTTATATACTTATTTTTACACACTGTTTAAAATAATAAAGAACACATAGTTTTACACACATAAAACCCAAAAAGACCACCAAAAAAATAAAAGGAAAAAAGCATTCTCCTTCTTTTATGTTTGGGGTAGTTTTATCCTCACCTAGACTTTAGAGCCGAGTAATTTTCCCTTTTATATTTTGGAAATGAGCAAATACCTCCTACTATTACTTTCTTAGTTAAACCCTTACGAAATCTTATGATTTATAGAATATTCAATTGTGTAATGTCTAAAATATCCTTGCTAAATTTTAGTATCCAAAAACTTTTCTTCGCATATTTTGAATTTTATATGGTAGTCATGCTTGGAAAGTTAAAATGACGAATTGTGATATAGGGTGTTATATTTGTTACTGTTACTTAAAGAATATAAATTTACTAAGTTTAAATCTTTTAAATTTATAGTTTTATCTAATGGAAACTTCAATAACACATGTCTTTTATTATCTTGTTCTTTTATTCTTTTCTTGTTTAAAAGGGTGTTCATAAAAAACCAAGTAAGTTTAACATTGTAGTTAGACTCATAAAATGTAAGATGATAAAGAAAGAAGTATGAATAATAAAATCTTTATTATGGATGGTTACAAGTATTTCATGAATAGTTTCAATTATAACATATTTTATTATTCATTATAAAAATTTAAATATCGTGACAATACTTTAGCAAAATTCAGTTGTTTATTGTTGAAAGATAATGACAATCATTATAATTCTTAGAATTTTTTAGAGAGTGAATATTGCTTTTATTAAACAGGTTCTAAGAAACTATTATAGTAAATAGATATTCATATGTTAAATAGCTATTCTAAGAGCAACCACATCAGTTCATCTATAGTATTCTAAAATAGAAAAAAAGTACAAATTTTACACATTTCAAGAAAAAAACACCCACATCAGTGGGTGTAAAAATGTGTAAATATTTCCATGAGTTATAGTAACCGTGTATATTTACACGGTTACTGTAGTTCGTTTATCCATTATTTTAATATTATTTTTGTACAGTATAAAAACACCTTTTTAGCTTCTTCTTTTTTTCTCTCTCCTCTCACCGAGCAACACCAACGCCTCTCAGTCTCAGCTTCTCTCTCCCTGTTTCATTCCTGAGCAACACCAACAATCTCGTTGTTGCTTAAGCCGGCGTTGCTCGATCTCGTTGTTGCTCAAGCCGGCATCACTCGATCTCGTTGTTGCTCAGGTCGTCGATCATTGTTGCTCAGGCCGTCGCTTGTTGTTGCTCAGGTCATTGTCGTCCCTCACTCTCTTTGACCTTTACCGCCGTCCTTCACTCTTTCTGATAAATGGGTTTTTGGATTTGGGTTGGTTGATGATGGTGGCTTGATTTATTGGAGCCACCATCAGTTGATGGATGTGGGTCAATCTCTGATGTGGGTCTTTGGGTTGTTTTTCTGGTTTTTTGGTTTTTTTACTGGTTTTTTTTTTTTTTTGGTTGGATGCTGGGGTCGATCTTGTTGCTCAGTGGGAGGCTAGAGGTTGGGTTGATGATGGTGGTTGCTTGATGACGGTGGCTGTGGGCGTTGTGTTAAGAGATGACAGTGTTAAAAGAAATGATTATTTTATTGAATAAATGTGTAGAATAGATAAACTAATGTGAGAGTTTTGTAAAAGTGAGTGTGTAAAATAGAAAAAGTAGGATTTTTCTTACAAAATAGATGGAAATTTTACTCTAACTGATATGGTTGCTCTAAGTTTAAGTACATGATTTCATGAATTTTATAACTCTCACTAAAGAAATCAGCCTATATCCTAAACAACTTTCATGACTTTTTTGTTTTTTCTTTAAAAGAAAACTTACAGTTTTGTATATATATATTAGTGTGGGTTGCACGTGCAAAACACGTGCTGGCCCTTTAGTGAGAGAATTAATATAGATTTTTTTTTTTTGTTGAAGAAGTATGAAGTTATGTACTTAAATTTAAAATAGCTATTTGAATATCTATATACTATGACAATTTCTTAGAACTTATTTTTTAAATGTAATATCTACTCACCAAAAAATGCTACAAAGAATGATAATGAATGTCATCATCTATCTACAATATTTAAATTTTTGCAATAGATAATAATATATGCTACAAATTTTTTGAAGATCTTCATTAAATTAAATATTTGCAATCATCTACAATGAAGATTTTGTTATTCATATTTTTATTCTTTATTATCTCATTTTATGAGTCTAACTACGGTGTTTAGCTTACTTATTTTTATTGAATATCCTTTTAAGTAGGAAAATAAATTAAAATAAGAACAAAATAACGAAAGACATATGTCATCAAAGTTTTTATTAGATAAAATATAAGTGTAGAAGATTTAAACCTAATAAATTAGTGTTTTCTAGGTAACAAATAGAACACCATAGATTATCATTATAACTTTCCAAGCATAACTACCAGTCTACTACATAAAATTCAAAATACACAAAGAAATTTTTTGGGACATTAAAATTTAGTAGAAGTATATTAGACATTGCACAATGGAATATTTTAGGAATTATAAGATTTTGTTAGGGTTTAACTAAGAGAGAAACAAAAGGAGTATATGCTCATTTACAAAATATAAATGATGAAATTATTCAACTTTACTTTAGGGGGGAATGCAACTACCCCGAACATAAAGGAGGAAAGTGTTACTTCGTCAATTTGTGTGTGTGTAAAACAATATGTGTGTGTGTGTGTGTGTGTGTTTATTTTTATTTTAAAAAAAACTTGAAACAATGTGAAAAAAAAAAAATCAACCTAAAAAATTATGCATTAAACAATGAATTTTAGTTCAACAAATTGAATAAACCAAAAAAGAAGTGTAGAAAACACAACAAGTCACGATATTTTTACAATACTTTTATTTTTAGCTATTGTGGGTTCTAGTATGATATTTTATTATTTTATTTTAAAGTAATGTTATGTCCACAATATTTTCATAATAAATCTGAAGTGGTAAGTTGCTATTAGTTTTAAATTAGGCTAACCACTTTTAACTGTGCATTTAAAAATAAAATAAAATTCCAATTGAAGAAAATTATGCCTAAAACAATGAGTTCTGGCTTACTAAATTTGACTAAAAAAAAAAAAAAGCCTAGGAACACAACATAATGCCACACAAAAAAGAAGTTTAGGAATATAACAAAATGTCATAACATTTTCGAAATATTTTTTATTTCCAGTTTTGGTACGTCCCAGTTTGATATTTTATTATTTAATTTTTACATCCACAACATTTTCACAATGAATTTTAGGTAAAAAATTATTACTGGTTTTAAAATTATGCATTAAAAAAAAAAACAAAAAGACAATACAAGAAAATTGTGCGTGAAACGTACAGTGAATTTTGGCTCACCTAATTTGACTATATATATAAAAAAAGAAGTCTAAGGATATAACAAAATATTAAAACATTTTTACAATACTTTTATTTTTAGGATCCGAATACATATATTTTTATTTTATTTGAGAGAAATGCTACGTCTATAACATTTTTAGAACAAATCATAAATGATAAGTTGTTATTGATTTTAAATTGAACCCATTACCGATATCACTTTTTTATCCTTCAAAAATACCTTGCTACATAAAATTTGTTACAAAATTATTGTGAAAATGTTGTTGTGGGGAGTAAAAGGGTCCTGATAGGTATATGGGCCTTTGGGCCATACTAAGTAAGGCCGACCTACCCTTTAGTTTGAAACCTTGTAGTACCTCGGGCCTACTCATGCGCCGAGGACCCGAGGACTAGTCCGAGGTTGATTTTACTCTCGGATGGGCATAGGAGAATCAGCAACGTTATCACAAAAGCTCATAAACGACACAACGGAGACCAATGGTTAAGAGGGGTGAACCCCTGGATGTCCTAGAAGCTCCGGTGTTTGAAAAGTACTAAAGGCTGCTGCCTCCATATTAAAGACCCTTCACCTACCACCTTAGCCGCATTAATGGGGAAGTGACACCTGAACAGTGGAAGGGAGACTTCTGGTTACTATTCCAGGGCCCTGAGAGTAGAAATATCTAGGCTAAGGGGTAGAGGGGGTAACACGTGTATAAAGTATTAAGGGGCTTAGTATTTAAGGGAGGACCCAGAACAGAAAAAAGAGGAGCTCTCTCTCTTTTGGTAATCAAAAGGAAAAGAAAGATAATATAAGAACAGTCCTCGGCTTACGTCCGAGGAGGTTGAGTTACAATATTCCTTGTTATTTTTGAGTGCTGACAATCTTTGACTTGCCATATAACCATTAAACTCTTCTAACCTGGGTTTAAAACCCGCACTCTACAAATTCATATTGTTTAAGGCTCATTGGGCCTGGGCCCATAACTGTTCTTGGGATCAGGTGCATTTGTGCACTTACAATTGGCGCCGTCTGTGGGAAATTATGACGATGCCCTCGTGGTCACTCTCAGGATAGGAAATTATGACGTGAGGAGGGTGATGGTAGACCAGGGCAGCGGTGCAGATATCATGTATCCTGATCTATATAGGGGGCTAAGATTGAGGGCGGAGGACCTGACTCCTTATGATTCGCCCCTTATAAGCTTTGAAGGCAGATCAGTGATGCCGAGAGGACAAATTCGTTTGCCCGTTCAATCCGGCTCAGAAACGGTAGAGGTGGATTTCATTGTTGTAGACGCATACTCTCCATATACGGCCATCCTCGCCAGGCCTTGGTTGCATGCGTTGGGGGCTGTCTCCTCTACCTTACACGTCAAGGTCAAGTTCCCCTCGGGGGAACGTGTTGAAGAAATCCTCGGCAGTCAGTCGGTGGCTAGGCAGTGCATATCAGCTGCAGTATTGCACCAAGCGGAGATTGAGCCTTCGGTTTCGTTCACCAGAGGCTTATAGCAGTTAACGTCACCTGACGCATTAGGACTGCTGCCAGGAGAGGAAACACGTTGTGAAGAGTTAGAGAAGTTCCCAGTGGCCGACGACCCGGAGAGGTTTTTCCAAGTCGGTACACTTTTGCCATACCAGGAGAAGATGGAATTGATCGAATTTTTGAGGAAAAATGTTGACGTCTTTGCGTGGGATCCCTACGAGGCTCCAGGGGTTGATCCGAGTTTCATTTGTCATCACTTGAATGTTAACTCGGCCATTGTCCCAAGAAGGCAGCCACCTCGGCGCTCCTCCAAAGAACATTCCGAGGCCGTGAAGGAAGAGGTGGCCAAGCTTAAGAAGGCTGGGGCTATCAAAGAAATCTTCTACCCTGAGTGGTTGGCTCATACCGTTGTAGTCAAGAAGAAGAATGGAACGTGGAGGGTATGTGTGGACTTCACGGACCTGAACAAAGCCTGTCCTAAAGATTCGTTCCCCATGCCGCGTATTGATCAATTGGTGGATGCCACTGTCGGACATCCTCGAATGAGCTTTTTGGACGCTTTCCAAGGTTACCATCAGATTCCCCTGGCATTGGAGGATCAAGAGAAGACTGCTTTCATCACTCCAATAGGAAATTACCACTACACTGTCATGCCATTCGGGTTGAAGAATGTTGGGGCTACCTATCAAAGGATGATGACCAGAATGTTTGAACAGCAGATGGGGAAAACCATTGAGGTGTATGTAGACGACATGGTGGTGAAAAGCAAATCAATACTCTCACATATAAAGGATTTGTCTGACACTTTTCAAATTCTAAGAAAGTACAGGTTGCGCCTCAACGCCTCCAAGTGCTCCTTTGGTGTGGGGTCAGGAAAGTTCTTGGGGTATATGATTACACATAGAGGAATAGAGGTAAATCCATCCCAGGTCAAGGCTATTCAGGACTTGCAGTCTCCTCGGAACCCAAAGGAGATTCAAAAGCTAACAGGAATGATAGCCGCTTTAAATCGATTCATATCTCGGTCAGTCGATCGCTGTCGTCCTTTCTTCCAGCTGTTGAACAAATGGAAAGGGTTTAAGTGGTCCGAGGACTGCGAGTTAGCTTTTCAACAGCTGAAGCATTATCTTTCTCGGCCGCCTATTCTCTCTCGTCCAGAGGCGCATGAAATTTTATTTGCTTACCTGGCAGTGGCCGTCCACGCAGTCAGCCTGGTCCTGATAAGGGAAGATAACGGAGTGCAAAGACCGGTTTATTATGTTAGCAAATCGCTGGGTGACGCCGAGGTGCGTTATCTACCTTTGGAAAAACACTCCTGGCCATTGTTCATGCTACCCGAAAGCTTCCCCATTATTTTCAGTCCCATACAGTGGTCGTGCTGACTCAACTGCCTCTCAAGGCAGTGCTACGCAGCGCCGACTACTCAGGAAGAATAGCGAAGTGGGGGACCATTCTGGGGGCTTTTGATGTTAAATACAAGCCTCGCACCTCGGTGAAGGGTCAGGTCCTCGCCGATTTGGTGGCGGAGTTTTCTGAGCCATTGCTGGAAGAAGCTCTAGGGGATTTCCCCGTGGGTGAAAAATCAGTTGGTGTGGTCACAGCGACAATATCTCCGATCTGGAAAGTGTATGTGGATGGCGCGGCCAATCAAAGAGGATCTGGTGTTGGACTTGTTCTGATCTCCCCCGAGGAAATTATCTTCGAAAAATCAATGAGATTGGCGTTCTCGGCCACTAATAATGAGGCTGAGTACGAAGCGGTTTTGGTGGGAATGAGAATGGTGCACAGGATGGGTGGGAAAGACATTTGCGTCTTCTCGGACTCTCAGTTGGTGGTCGGCCAGGTTATGGGAACCATGGAAGCTAGAGATATACGAATGCAGGAGTATTTGGCCCAGGTCAAATGTCAGCAAGCTGAGTTTGATTCCTTTGTCTTGGTTCACATCTCTCGGACTGGAAACACTCATGCCGACTCCTTGGCTACGCTGGCAACGACCTCGGCTCAAATTTTACCCAGGGTGATCCTTATCGAGGATTTACTAGAACCCTCTCTTGTCGCCACCAATGTGCCCCGCATTCATCTCATACGACCTGGGCATAGTTGGATGGATCCGCTTATATCCTTTCTTAGGAGTGATGTTCTCCCTGAGGACGGATCGGAAGCAGATAAGGTGCGCTGTAAAGCACCACGTTTCTGGTTGTCCGAGGATCAGAAGCTATATAAACGATCCTTTTCAGGACCGTACTTATTGTGTGTACACCCAGACTCAACCGAAGGGCTTCTGGAAGAACTGCACGAAGGGATTTGTGGCAGCAACACTGGGGGAAGGTCCTTGGCCCACATAGCTTTGACTCAGGGCTACTGGTGGCCCAATATGCAAAGGGAGGCTCAAGATTACGCCAGGAAGTGTGATCAATGTCAGAGGTTCGCCCCCAATATCCATCAACCTGGAGGAGTTCTTAACCCCCTTTCCAGCCCTTGGCCCTTCGCGCAGTGGGGACTAGATATAGTGGGGCCATTTCCGAGGGCCGTAGGCAACAAAAGATGGCTTTTAGTGGGAACAGACTATTTCACTAAATGGGTTGAGGCCGAGCCCTTGGCAAATATTAGGGATGTTGATTCCAAAAAGTTCATCTGG
This sequence comes from Castanea crenata, assembly GCA_020976635.1. Taxonomy (NCBI): domain Eukaryota; kingdom Viridiplantae; phylum Streptophyta; class Magnoliopsida; order Fagales; family Fagaceae; genus Castanea; species Castanea crenata. Next base: position 35,683 of record JAGHPS010001046.1, read on the forward strand.
AAAAATATTGTTACTAGGTTCGGTATACCACACACGCTTGTGTCTGACAATGGTGTTCAATTTGATAGCAACGCCTTTAGGCAATATTGTGGTGACATGGGTATCATAAACAGGTACTCCACCCCATCCTATCCTCAAGGAAATGGCCAGGCCGAGGCAGTTAACAAGGTCATAGTCAACGGGTTGAAGAAAAGGTTGGATGACGCGAAAGGAAGATGGGTAGAAGAACTCCCTCACGTTTTGTGGACATATCGAACCACACCGCGCAGGTCCACCGGAGAAACGCCATTTTCTATGACTTATGGGGCCGAGGCGGTAATACCTCTGGAATCTGGTTTTCCCACCCTGAAGACGAGTGCATTCAATACTAAGAGCAACGATGGGCTCTTGGAGACAAGTCTAGATTTACTTGAAGAAAGACGTGAGGCAGCTATGGTCCAGATGGCTTATTACCAACAAAAACTTAAACGGGGATATGATGCCCATGTGAAGCTGAGGCCATTAGCACCTGGTGATCTTGTTTTAAGAAAGGTTGTGGGCACAGCTAAGAACCCAGCTTGGGGTAAGCTAGGACCCAATTGGGAAGGTCCCTACCGTATTATTTCAGTAGCAGGAATAGGATCTTATCGGCTAGCTGATTTAGATGAAAATGTTGTACCACGGCCGTGGAATGTAAATAACCTACGAAGGTATTACTATTAATAAAGTTTGTTGCTGATTGTGCTTACTCAAAAATTATTAATATTTCATGAATTTCCCAGCAACATAATCTTAAAGAATCCAACAGAAACTTGGTTAAGTGTCGTCCTCGGACCACCAACCTTGTGGAAATTGATGTCTTATCATTTGTTAAACAGAACCTTAGTTATGCCGGGTCCTCGGACCTCCTACTTTGGGAAAATTAACATTTGAAGTAAGAAATCTTAAAGAATCAAACAGAAACTTGGTTAAGTGTCGTCCTCGGACCACCAACCTTGTGGAAATTGATGTCTTGTCATTTGTTAAACAGAACCTTAGTTATGCCGGGTCCTCGGACCTCCTACTTTGGGAAAATTAACATTTGAAGTAAGAAATTTTAAGAATCAAACAGAAACTTGGTTAAGTGTCGTCCTCGGACCACCAACCTTGTGGAAATTGATGTCTTGTCATTTGTGTACCTGAAAATTGGCATCTTGCTGGCTACGAGGCTATGGTATACTTGTTGGTCAGATTTTAAATTATTGTTCCCTTCAGTATTAAGGGAACCCATTGAGATCAAAACCATACGAGTTGATGAAGTCCCTTACTCGGACCATAGAGCTGGTCAAAAATTAACTCCCTATTGGTCTTAGGGTCAATGTTTTACTGCCCATTGATTTAGATCCTAAGTTTGCTTCTTTAATCCTTAAGCGTGTTTATAAAAGAAATGGCTCTCGGATCTTACATTATACCAACAACAGTGCTCTATGTTGCAGAGGTTTAATTGTTGTTTGAAGCCTTTTGTTATTAGTGATATTTCAAATCACGTGATCTTTTTGTTAAGTCCTTATAATAGGCGTATGGTCATAAGTGGATAATCCTTGTAGTTGGATTTGTTTACTCAAATAAACTTCAATAAAACAGTACAAAATGGATTAAGTAAAAACAAACGCGATGCGATAAAAAGGTAAAATTGTTCTTTACAAAATTGCATAACAAGTATTATACAAGGAATAAATATAAGGATGGAAACTAAGAAGCCCTAATCTCGGCCTTAAGCCTCAGGAGGAAGGTCCATGTGAGAAGTACTGGGTCCTTCAGTCTTTTTCAGCTCCGCTTCAAAAGGAGAAAGAATCTGTTTCCCTTTATCCGCTTCCTTTGCTGGTATGACACTATGCTCCAAGGCTTGGCTAAGATTCCTCTCGGCATCCCCATCACCTTCCTGTTCTTTGTTGGAACCCAAAGGTTCTGTAGGATCTAGGATGGGCTGTAGGACCACCTGGGGCAGCTCTGGTAGAGTTGAGTCAGGGGTTGAGGTGGCAGCAGGAGCCTCCTCGATCTCCTGGATTTCCAGTGGAATCCAGACGTTCTCGGACTTCCTCAACTCTGAGGAGGGGGGAATTCCAGCAGCGTTGAGGGCCTCCACCCAAACCTTCTGGCAATATTCACGGCATAAGGCCGCGAAGGCCTCGGTCAGCTGCTCCTCGGTGTTGGCCACCCCTTCCTGATAGCTCGCCTGTTTGGCAGCTTGTAAAGAGGTTTGAAATGTGCTGGCCTCTCTTTTCAGCAGCGCAATTTCCTTCTCCAAATCCGAGCGTTCCCTTTGAGCTCGAGCAATCTCATCATCTTTTTCGTGGAGGAGCTTGCGTTGCCCTTCTATCTGGGTCTTCATGGTTTTCAGATTTGATTCGACCCCATTCTTCTCCCTCTTTAGCTCAGCCACCTTCGAGGCCAGCGCATCTCTCTCAGCAAGGGTCGTGCCTAAGGTCTTCTCAGTCTCTGCCCTGATTTCCATCTCGGCTCTGGCCTTCTTCCGAGTGTCTTCTATGAACTTTTCAGCCACGAAGACCTCTTGGATAGCCTGCAATAAAGTACGATGAGGTTAAGTACAGTACAAAGTTATGAGTATTGTTAAAAAAAAAAAAGGGAATTTTCTCAAATAGGAAACAACTTACCAGCGCCAAGTCCCTTTTTAGAGACAAGAACAGTTGCGGCTGGCTCATTTTTTCCAAGGACTCCATGTCCTTGGGCAGCAAGAGGGGGCGCTCCAGCACTTCGGCCAAGTGGTGAGCATGGCCATGCTGAAACGCCCTAATACTGGACTGACAGGATATAGGCGCGCCGTCCAGTCTCAAGTCCGGGGACCAGGTGGCCTGTGCTCGGCGCACGTCGGCCAAGTCCCTGATCTCTCCGCTCTCGACCGAGCGGGCCCTACCCTTGCCCTTGTCCCCCTTTTGCTGCTGAGCCGGAGGAGGTTGGGGGCGAGCTTTCTTTGGGTCCTTGCCAGTTGCTCCCTCTTCCTCCCCCTTTCTCTTCTTCTTGGGCTCCTCGGCGGGAATCTTGGGTTCAGTTGGTGGAGGGGGAAGTGGCAAAACGGGGGGAACCTGTGACGTCCCCGTTTTTCTCTCAGCCACCTTTGTGGCTCTGTTGGTGAGGAGGCCCTTCATCCTATCCATGTCTTCCACTGAATCGTCTTCTGGAAGGGCAAGGACCAATCCAATCCCAGAAGCCTGAGTGTCTTCTTCTTCCTCGTCCGAGAGTACGACGAATTGGTTCCCTTGATGCCTTTCGGTATCTTCTAGTTGGAATTGATCTATCTCGTCGTCCAAGGTGTGTGAAGAAGACACCTGCTCTTCTGGGGTAGCAGCTGGCTCGGAGTGCGCGGCGAGGGGAACGGCGGCTATGGGATGCACTAGGAGGACGGTGTGAGGGGCGTCTGGAAGGTCGTGGTCTTCCAGAAAGTGGGGACGGGCCACGTTGATCCTTCTTCGCCTTCGGTCGCCGGCAATAATAGCGTTGTCTATCTCCTGGAAGTCCAAGGAGATAGGGTCGTATCCTAAGATCAGGTGAGCGGCTCGGAGCTGCCGGTCTTCGCTAACGAACACCTCGGACCTAAGTACTCTGTTTAAGTCGGCGACGTTCCAGAGACTCAAACGGGGGCGCACGTTTCGCTTATCTGCAGGGAAAAAGAAAACAAAGAAGGGCAATATGGTTAGATTCACGCAGCCATAGACAGAAATAAACAGACCAAAATATATCTTAATACGCATGTTTGTTAGTATTGAGAAAGGTCGTGGAGTGGGAAGGTTAGTCCTTAGGTGTCGCACCTGGTTCCCCCCACTGCACTGGGCAGTGGAGACCGTCATGCCAGTTTCCAGACACTATCAGGTAGTCGTCCTTCATGCCTTTGTTGGATTTGGGTAAGCAGGAGATTAACCTAACTATACTGGATCGGGACTTAATGTAGTAGCCTACGTTGGATAACTTATGGGGTTCATATAGAAAAACAACGTCGTGCCATGTCAGGTTTAAACCCATTTGTTCATTTAAGGCATCGACGCTGCCTAAAACTCTAAAAACGTTAGGGAGGCATTGGTCGGGACACAACCTATGGTTGCGAAGGCATTCCCTCATCACAGGTTTCATCGGGAGGGTCATCCCGCCTTCTATAAAGGCTATCATTGGGATTATGACCTCTCCCTCCTTCCTAGAATTTGCCACGGCCTCCGCCGGGCAATACTTTAGGCCTACGTCACCGGGAATGTGGTATTTGGCTCTGAAGCCTTCCATTCCGGCGGCCGTATCGACAAGACACTTAAATCTACCCATGGAAAATAAAGAAAGGCTAGAATCTAAAGAGTAAAAGCGTCTACTAGGACAGCCGGGAACAAAGTCCGAGGATAAAAGGTTGAGAAAAAATGAGTGGTGAGTAAGAACTTACGGAGTTTGAGGATATGCAAATTTCCACGGTTTTCTGAAGGCGAAATATGATTGTTGACGTTTTGATGGGATCAGTCCCTGGCAAAATAAATGAAGGCGCAGATTCCCAAAGCGTCACAACGTGCGAAAAGGCGGCCTCGAATTTAGTTTTACCCCGCCCAAATTTTCGTGGAGCAATGATGGCCGTTGGATGCCCATCTCACCGTTGAACGTGAGGACAGAGTGTAACTTACAGTAATAAATGCGCGCGTTTTGAAAATAAAACCGCCAATTGTTATCCTCTGGTATGTGAAACGGTTTCCACACGTGCAATCATTCGTAAAGCGTGCAGAATAAGTTCTCTTCGGATCAAAACTCTATTTTTCTCCTCGGACTTCGAAAATTAGAGTTTTGAGGGGCTATTGTGGGGAGTAAAACGGTCCTGATAGGTATATGGGCCTTTGGGCCATACTAAGTAAGGCCGACCTACCCTTTAGTTTGAAACCTTGTAGTACCTCGGGCCTACTCATGCGCCGAGGACCCGAGGACTAGTCCGAGGTTGATTTTACTCTCAGATGGGCATAGGAGAATCAGTAACGTTATCACAAAAGCTCATAAACGACACAACGGAGACCAATGGTTAAGAGGGGTGAACCCCTGGATGTCCTAGAAGCTCCGGTGTTTGAAAAGTACTAAAGGCTGCTGCCTCCACATTAAAGACCCTTCACCTACCACCTTAGCCGCATTAATGGGGAAGTGACACCTGAACAGTGGAAGGGAGACTTCTGGTTACTATTCCAGGGCCCTGAGAGTAGAAATATCTAGGCTAAGGGGTAGAGGGGGTAACACGTGTATAAAGTATTAAGGGGCTTAGTATTTAAGGGAGGACACAGAACAGAAAAAAGAGGAGCTCTCTCTCTTTTGGTAATCAAAAGGAAAAGAAAGATAATATAAGAACAGTCCTCGGCTTACGTCCGAGGAGGTTGAGTTACAATATTCCTTGTTATTTTTTAGTGCTGACAATCTTTGACTTGCCATATAACCATTAAACTCTTCTAACCTGGGTTTAAAACCCGCACTCTACAAATTCATATTGTTTAAGGCTCATTGGGCCTGGGCCCATAACTGTTCTTGGGATCAGGTGCATTTGTGCACTTACAGTTGTGGACATAACATTTCTTTTTATTTATTTTATTTTGATTTATAAGGAACTGAGATCTCGCAATCGTGAAAATATTGTAACAAAAACAAGATGCCATAACATTTTCATAATATATTTATTTTTAGTTGTGATTGTTCTTAGTCTCTTATTTTATTATTTTATTTTGACCTTTAAAAAATTGGCACCTCAATAATTATGAAAACATTGTAAAAATTTGTTGCGTCAGTGTAATTGTGTATGCACATGTAATATTTAAAAGTACAAGCAAAACCAGCGTATTGTGAAAAAAAAAGGCTAATGAACAGTGCAAATTGTCAATAATTGTGAAAATATTGTAAGAATTTGTTAATTCAATGTAACTGTACATACACATATAAATATTTAAAAGAAAAGACAAAAATAGCACAACCAAAACTGGCGTACTATGGTTTGTGGAAAAAAAAAAAAAAAAAGCTTAATGAACAATGTTGTGAAAGTGTTACGAAAAATGTTGTGGATGTAGCACTTCTTTTTTCATAATACCTTTAGTTTTAGTTGTGTATTATTTTAGTATGATATTTTATTTTAACCTATAAGAAAATAACATATCAACACTTGCAAAAATATTATGACAATTTATTGTGTTAATTAACAATTTTATATAAAAATAAATAAAAAAGAGTGGACAGGATATTACCTGGGAAAAAAAGCAAAGAAAAAAGAAAAGAAAAGAAAGCAGTGGAAAAAAAAATGAGCAACTATTCAAAACTTGAAAAAAAAAAAAAGTGACTCACTAAACCAAAGCACTGTTGTAGCTACAGTGCTATAGTGCTACAGTGCATGCGCGCATTCGCGCTTTTATTATAAAGATATGTAGTGCTACAGTACATTCTTTGTTATTTTTCTCTTTAAAATCGTAGGACAACGGAACAGAAGCATGAGCAATGAAGCATAGCTGCTGATTGCTAATAGCAATTTAAACTTTCGGGTATTACCCAAAATGTTATGGGTAAAGGGAATTAGGGTCGACTTAGGGTATTACCTTTATTATTATTTTTAAAAAAATGCGTAAATGCACTTTTAGTCCTTATATTTTGACGTTTTTTCATTTTAGTCCCTACATTTTATTTTTACCACTTTTCATCCCTAAACCAATTTATGCGTGTTATTTTCATCCTTTTTGTCAGTCAATCGACAAAAATAGCTGAGGTGGCAGCCGGAGACATTAAAATATTATTAAAAATGCCACGTCAGCATGACACATCAGCATCTTTTTTTTAACTAAAAAAATAAAATAAAAACACAAACACAAACTTAAATTTAAAAACATAAACCCAAAAAATAAAACCAAAAACACGAATTCAAAATTAAACCCATTAACAAAATATCACTTTTTTCTTTCTCTTCTTTGAATCACACGGTCACTTTCACTCCTCTCTCTCATTTCTCATATTCCTTTCTCTGATTCGGTGGCTCTCTCAGATTGACGTGGACTGGAGATCGAAATCGGTAGCATGGACTGAAGATCGGCGGCAACAGCATGGTGGTTTGGAGATCGGCGGCCACGGCGTGGTGGTTTGGAGTGGCGATGTCTCTCTTAGATCAGCGTGGACTGGAGTTCGAAATCGGCAGCATGGACTGAAGATCGGCGGCAACAGCGTGGTGGTTTGGAGATCGACGGTGACAGCGTGGTGGTTTGGAGCGGCGGTGATGGTGGATTCTTTCTCTTTCCCTCATTCCGATCCTCTCTTTCTTTCCCTCCGATTCTTTCTCTCAAATTGGATGTGGGTTTTAGTTTTTCTTTGAATTTTTGTTGTGGGTATTGATGCAAGATTCATGGTGGCGGCGGTGGGGGATTGTTGTGTTGTTGGTGGGGTGGGTTGACATTGGTCTGGGGTGGGTGGGTTGGGACCGATTGGGGTGGCTGGGTTTGAGGTTGGGTTGAGGTGGGTGGATTGTGAGTCGGTTGGGGTGGGTAGAGGTCGGCTTGGGTTTTGGTTAGGTTGGGGTGGCTTGAGTCGGGGTGACTGGGGTTGAGGTTGGGTTGAGGTGGGTAGAGATTGGGGTGGCTGGGGTTGAGACCGAGTTAGGTTTGGTTGTGGCGGCTGTGATGGTTTCTGGGTTTGTTTTTGGGTTTGATGTTTGTATGGAGGGTTTGATTTTTCATGTGGTGTTCTAGGTTTGCTAGAGATTGAGGGTTGGGTTTGTTTTTTCATGTGGTGTTCTTTGAAGGTCTTTTAATTTCCTCGACATTTGATTCGTGTTTGTGTTCTTTGATTTTCTGGGTTTGTGTTATTGTGTTCATAGGCATTTGATTGTTTGTGTTCTTTGATTTTCTAGGTTTGTGTTCTTTGAATTTCTGGGTTTGTGTTATTGTGTTCATAGGCATTTGATTGTTTGTGTTCTTTGATTTCCTGGGTTTGTGTTCTTTGATTTTCATGTTTTTGTTTTAATTCTGCTTTTTTTTATTTAGTTAAAATTGACAAATTATTTAAAAATAATAATAAATGTTGACGTGGCATTTTTAATAATATTTTAATATCTCCGGCTGCCACCTCAGTTATTTCTGTCGGTTGACTGACGGAAAGGACGAAAATAACATGCGTAAATTGGTTTAGAGACTAAGGCTGTGTTTGGTTGGATGTAAAATGTTTTCCAAGTGTAAAATATTTTCAGGTAAAAATATTTTTTCGAAAAAAAAATATTTTTAGATGTTTGGTGGTATTTTAAAAAATACTTTGGAAAATATTTTTTAGTGTTTGGTTGTGTTCTTGAAAATACCATAGAAAATACATTTTCTACTTGTTGCTCACATTTTCTCAGCATCCAAACAAATATATATCATAATTTCTTAGCAGATTTACATAAAAGAAACAAAACCCAAAAAAAATTCATCAAATCCGGTCAAGCTGAGAGAAGAAGGAAAGAGAGAGAGGCGAGATTGCACGACCTCAAGCGAAGGTGAGATCACGCGATCTCAAGCGAAGGCACGACCTTGCGATCTCAAGTGGAGGTGAGATCGCGCGATCTCAGGCGGAGGCGATCGGGGGCGACTGGGTTCGACGAGCTAGGTGTGACGATCGGGAGCAACTAGGTTCTCTCTCTCTCTGCGCGTCTAAGTCCGGAAATGGTTTGAAGTGAAAATTTTCTCTTCAAACCATTTCCGGGTCAAACCCATTATTTTTATGGTCAAAGGAAATGATTTTTCGGAAAAATCTATTTTCCATGCGCAACCAAACACAAGGAAATGTGTAAAAGGATTTCCTAAAACCATTTGAAGCCAAAACAAACGCAACCTAAAAGTGGTAAAAATAAAATGTAGGGATTAGAATGAAAAAATGTCAAAATATAGGGACTAAAAGTCAATTTACGCAAAAAAAAAAAAAAAAACATACCTGAGCAGGTTACATGCCACAGTTATAATTAAGTTAAGCAGCTTTATGGGGGTGTTTGGTACACCTACTCAAACAAACATTTTCAGTTTTTAAACAACATTACACACATTTTTATACACTTTTTCACCCAAACGTATTTTCACATATATTTTCAAACAATTAGGGGGTGTTTGATAGAGTAGTTTGAGATGAGATTTTTGTAGTTTTTTGAAATTTATGTGGGTGAAAAAGTATGTGGAAATGTGTGTAAAGTTGTTTAAAATATAAAAATGTGAGTTTGAGATTATGTAATAAACAGGCCCCAAAACACATGTTTTCAAGTATATGTACCAAACACCCTTATATCTTTCAAAAGTTAAGCAGCTTTATATCAATTGCTATTTTCACAAGCCAAAACTTGCTTTATTTATTTTAACATATTACTTTACAATAAATCATGCATCAAATTTTTTTTTAAATTTTTTTACCACTTTATTTAAATATTCTTTATTTATGTTATATCTATACTACTAATAACATAATTTCTTGTTTGAGTTTCATCAATTTAAGAACTAAAATATTCTTATACAAATTCTTAACTCTCCAAAATACCCATATTTTTTTAGTAAAATAAATTTAAATTTAAAAATACAAACAGGTTAAAAAGTAATTTACTAATTTTTTTTTAAATTTTCTAAGCTTTAAGCTTTTTTCTTTCTCTTTTTTCAATATAAATTACCACTTTTTATTTTAAATTTTAAATTTCAAATTTTTATCAACTTTTACCTAGAGAAAACTATTCTGAATGCACAATTTTTTATCTTCCAGTTATTTGAATAATACTACATTGAATTTTTCCTAAAAAAAACTTAAAAAATTATAATACTATTACTTTATTTCTTTAAGTTTCAAATAGTTTCTTCCATAATTATTACTATTGCTATGTTTCATAACACTCGATGCAAAATAAAATATAAAAAAGAAAAATATTAAAATTTTTTGAGACCAACCTTATATAAAAGGCAATTTACTATCCATTTCCACTTGCTACTTTCTACTTTCTGCTTGTATTGTCAATCAAAATTTGTTTCTCCAAATCAATTATGGCAGAGGCTCTAGTTTCTGTTCTCTTGGACCAATTCGCTTCAATAGTTAGTCGGGAGGCAGAACAACAAATGACATTGGTCGTTGATGTTGATGAAGAAGTACTAAGGCTTCAAGGCAATCTCGAAGTCATCAAGGGGGTGCTCGAAGATGCCGGGAAAAAACGAGCGACAACTAGAGCTGTGGAGGTTTGGTTAAAAAAGCTCAAAGACGTATCCCACGAGATGGAAAACGTTTTGGATGCGTGGAACACTGAGTTGATCAAAGCAGAAGTAGAAAAAGAAGAAGAAGATGAAGAAGAAGATGAAGAAGAAGCAGCTGCTGAAAATGCTAAGAGAAAGGTACGCTCCTTTGTTTCCTTCCCTTTATGTTGTTTCCGTCCAGTTCAAAGACTTGTTGTGCGTCATGACATTGCTCGCAAGATAAAAGATCTGGATGGAAGGTTAGATGATATTGTCAAAAAGAGAGCTGAGTTCGGGTTAGAGCTAACTGGGGGCACTGATGTAGTTGTGCGACAAGAAACTACCGGCTTTGTTGATGTATCTGAAGTTTATGGTCGTGAGAGTGAGGAGGAGGATGTACTGAACTACTTATTGGGGGAGGGTGTAGGAGAAAAAAACCCCCAAGTCATCTCCATATTAGGCATGAGCGGTATTGGAAAAACGGCTCTAGCCCAACTAGTCTTCAACCATCGTCGTGTGCGGGATCATTTTCATGTAGTGGGATGGGTTTCTGTTTCTAATTCTTTTGATCAGACTAGGGTTGCCAAAGCAATTATTGAAAATATTGAAGGTCAGCCCCCCAACAAGACTGAATTGCAAACTCTAATGCGTAAAATTCGTGATTTGATCCTGGAAAAGAGGTTCTTTCTTGTTTTAGATGATGTATGGTGCGAAGAATTCAACATTTGGGAGCCGTTCAAAACTGTGCTCAAAGCAGGTAGCCAAGGTAGTAGAATTCTAGTCACTACACGTAAAGATAAAGTGATGGTAGATTGTGACTATACAATTAATTTAGATGTATTGTCTGAAAAACATTGCTGGTCGATAATCAGTACAATGGCATTTGGCAAGAAGGATGAAGATCAGCCTCCACAACTAAAAGATCTTAGTACAGAAATAGCACTTAAGTGCAGAGGCTTGCCACTTGCTGCAAAGACTCTAGGGAGTCTCGTGCGCGGCCAGAAAGATAGACGAAAATGGATGGATATTTTGAGCAATAATTTGTGGGAATTAGAAGATGTTGGAAAAGATCTTTTAGGACCACTATTACTGAGTTATTATGACTTGCCCTCAGCAATAAAGCAGTGTTTCTTATATTGTTCTTTCTTTCCAAAAAATTATATCTTTTCTAGAGATGAGTTGGTCTACCATTGGATAGCACATGGATATATCTCACAAGAAACTTTGGATATGGAAAACGAAGCAGGGAGTTACTTTGAAAAGTTAGCAAAGCGCTCTCTCTTCCTAGATTTTCAAAAGGATAATGATGATAGGATTAAAAAGTGTAAAATGCATGATATAGTGCATGGATTTGCCCAGTCAATGGCATCAAGTGAATGTCTTGCAATTGATGTTGGTGAAAAGTCTAGAAAAGGATTTAAAAACCCTCACCATTTGTCATTGACATTAGCAAAAGACAGACGATTTCCTAAATCTGTCTATTCTGCAAAAGATCTGCGCACTTTATTGCTGAACTTGAATGGGTATTCTCACCTTAATACTGTCCCTACCCAGATTATTCAAGGAGTTGTTATGTTTA